>VZRV01008971.1:4857-23762 GCA_013398115.1 Falcunculus frontatus | reverse complement strand
AGACTCGCAAAATAGAAAAAAAAAAAAAAAAAAAAAAAAAAAAAAGCTACATATCCTGAACAGAGCAAAATAAATCAGAGGTACTAAAAAACTTTCCCAAGCACAGAGGACATCACGTAAAACTTTGTGAGCTGGCCCTGATCTGCACTATGTTTCTGGCACAAGTAGATACAACGAAGAATCTCAACCTTCCATGTTTGTGGGCCATCAGGAGACAAATGGACTTTCCCAGATTTTGCACGAGTGAGTGCGTGTGTGTCTGTGTGTGTGTGTGTGTCCTATTTGGCACTATTAATACATCATTACTTAATATAACTTATAAGGTCCATTTTCCAAGACCTCTCTAGAGATCTTCTGGCTAACAAAGATCCGGATTTTTTCTGTTATGCTACTAGATTAATCTAACCTGCTGATTGTCATCAAGAGAAAACATACTCCGCAGCCAACACATGTATGTCAAAATTAGCAGAAAGGATTCTCCCCTCACATCCTAGAAAATGTTTTCTTGACTGTTAACAAAGAAATGTGATTTGAACCAAATATTTTCTGCACCTGTGTTCAGTAACATTTTTATTTGATGGCTTTGAATCTGAATGGAAAAAAAAGATGCTTATATGTTCTTGTAAAATATATCCATGGATACAAAGTTCCATGTAATAAAAACTAGAAACATGTTCTGTACCCTTGTCCAATAATGTAGCCAATAATAGCCAGAACCTGAAGACGCTAAGAGCTTGAATGTAAAAATAACTGTGGATGAGAAAAATAAAAATCATATGCATTATAAAAACTATTAATAAATAGATAACAGCTGATTATACATATACTGAAAACTTACACTCCCAATTTCAGACTATGTTAAAGTAAACATTGTATCTAATAGCCCTCTTCATACAGTGTTTGCATTCCATATATACATTTACTTATGTAAATACAGTCTGATTGTTTGTCAGTTGTGTGTCACAAATTTTGTTTAATGTTGTCCTCTAACATAAATCCATTTGATATATTTGCGGCAGAATGAAGAAACAATCCCATTGTGTGTATGTGTGTGTGTGTGTGTATATATATATATATATATATATAGTATGCAAGTTCTATTCTTATTCCTCTTTCCTGCTGAACTTGTTTGCATGCCCATCTGGCAGCGATGATCTGCACTGTTCACATCGACAAAGAAACTGAAGAAACTGCAGATGCTGTAGACAGTGGGATTGTTCTAGACTTCAGCTCTACAAATACTTGGGTTCAGGAGCGTAGAATCACTAACAGAGCATACAAGTAATAAAAATTGACCACTTTATCAAAGGTCACAAGCAATTTGGTGAGAGCATCTCGTCCTACCCTATACTCAAGGTACCAGCTCTGCAGCAACAGAGACAATAATGGGGGAAGATTCCTATTTCCAGTGGCCTTTTCTTGATGACGTGGGTCGGTACGATGCTCCTGGAGTTAGTTATTTTCAGGACTGTGGCTCAGAGCACTGCACACATGTGAGTCCCATGCCATTCTGTGTACAATGCAGCTGCCAAATTTAGATCTTCCCTGAGTTGCAGAACAAGAATATCTTCTTCCTATTTCTACATTTCTGGCCTGGTTGAAGTAGAAGGATTTCACATTTGAGTCGTGCTGTGTTCACACCCCAACCTGTAATCAAAAGTCTGAACATTGTAAAAAAACATGGGACAAAAACCCTCCACAGCTGCCAAATTCATAAACACAAGAGCTGTTCCAACAAAGTAATTTTTAAAACATTTCATAAAAATTAAATTAAGAAAATGTTATTCGTTACCCCCGGAGTAAGATCTCATGGTGTGTTATTATATTCTGAAGTAGTTACCACTTTGTTACTGATCCGGGTTGGTGAAACAGCACTCCAGCCTTGATTCCGTGGGCTTAGGTAACCGAGCAGTGAGTGGAAACCTGCTAGTCCTCTATTCAGTTTGGTAAACACGGTCTTGTCTGTCACTTCTCATTGTTCCTCTTCAAAGTACAGTTGCACCTTATCTGGCAACAGCTTTCTTGAAGAGTGCTGCTCATGTGAAATAATCTTTCACCACCGAGGCCAGCATTTCCCTAATACAAGAAGAAACATTTATCTTGCTGTTAATGGTTAATTAATTTTGAAAATGTATATTATAACACAATAAAAAAAAAAAAGAAAAAAAAAAGCCAGGCTGGACAATGGAGCAAAATGTCTCTTCCTCAAATTGACTCCTATTTAGTTCTTCCAATGTCATCCAAAACACAGATAACTTTTCTTTCATGAATTGTTCTCCTGAATGATTTATACATGTTGTGTTATCTGAAGCCCTTTCCAGATCCCCTGTGGTTTCAGCCAGCCATCAGCTGCATAATTGTTAATTTTAACACTATAAAAGGTTCTGATGCCGAGGAGATAAAGCGTCGGAGGAAGAATTAATTGAAATGTATCTTCCAATCACACTGGTTCCCTACTTCCAGTTCCACAAAAATTATACATTGGATTTGAGGTTAAAATAAATTTACATTTGTGCTACCCATAAAGCTTTTGGACTAGTAGAAAATAGATAAGTTAATTGTTTCTAAAACCCATAAAGGGTTTATCCTGAGAATAATTCAGGGCAGTCTCCTGTTCATAGCCCACAGCACCGTGAGCAGCCGGATAGAGGATTCTTCCCAAGCTACTGCAGACATAATTGGTCAGGAGACATGTGACAGGAGTCTTTTACAACAGCAGGTGATAGACTGACAGAAAAGGAGCTCAAGCTCCACCAATATTTAATCTGGATATTAAACACTCTATGCTTCCCAGAGCCACTAATACTTTTTTTTCTCCAATGTTTACTCTGCCTGTACGCTTCAAGTGAAGTATTATAAAGTAAAGCTACCAGGTTTTGATTCTTTCATTTACATTTTTATCATAAATATATAGAAAATGTGCAAAACTAGTTTCAAAGGCTATTTGGAGGAATATAGTTGGGGCACATGAATTCAGAGATCATGGGATTCATATTTAATTTACAGTTAGATGGCTCCAAAAGGCCATCCTCATTTAACTGAGGGCCCAAAAATACGCTATATCTCTGTTGAGCCTTTGTTTAAACATAATCACTATTATCAAATGTCTTTTGCCAGACTCTTTAGAAATGGACTGAAATGTATATTTTCTGGGTGTGGAGGAGAGTAAAAAGTGGCAATAAGGTCTGATGTTTTGCTTCTTCACCCTCTGTTGAGCTATATCAGAGCACCAGCTTCCCAGCTGTAAAAACCCCAGTTCTGACCCAGTACAGGGGGAAAAAAAACTGAGGAGGTTTCATCTCAGAATTCAGCAAATATTTGTCCACACAATAAAAACACTGCATTTCTGCCGTAAGGAGGTACAACGTAAAAACAGCAACAAATTGAGATGAAGGGGGACTCAGAGAAGCTGAGAGGGAAAGCTCGCACAGTACCTGCCCACACTACACTTGGATTTCGTCCACTTCTTGAGTCCTACTTTCATGAATATCAAATTCAACAAATACAGTGTAAGAAAAGACCCATATTAGAATCTGCTTTATGCTAAGATATATTATCACTTGAAGAACATTTTATTGCTGAGTAAAATACTCAGCATTTCCCCTCACTATTACGTCTCTCACAGGAAATAACAGCATGTCAGTTATTTCAAGTCACAGAGCAAATGCAAGGATTATACATCTTATACTTTAGGACACAAAGACACAGTGCTCCAAAGCAAACAAAGATGCCAACTGAGCTAAGAACATATTTAGATATTACACAGCATATTTTATTAAGAACATATGAGTGTCATCAAAAGCTCTCCTCAGCAAAGCTCAGATACGGCAAATGGGGCCAGAAATGGGCAAACTTTCGTCATTATGAATCATGGAAAATAATCCCCATTTCTCAGCAATCCACGTCTCTAATTGCATTTTATGTATAAGCTGAAAGTAGGTAGGTAGAACTGTAGGCAGAATCATAATGCAGCAACAGAGCACCAATGATTTTCTAAGCCTGGGATACTGGGTATTTAATTTTGCTTTTAAATCCATACTGTGGTGGGCACTTATGCACACAATAGAAAAGGAGACATGTCCCAATCAGTTTATAAGATAGTATGAAGAAAATGTGTAATAGAGCAACCAGATAGATATAAATAGAATAATACAAAGAAATCTAATCTACTGCAAAGCTATAATTCAATCCTTCTGCAACACAAGTGCAAAGCTAAACAGGCTTATGAATAGCACAAAATCCATATAGCCAAAATTGTATAGCCTATGTCATCAAATCAAAAACCTTGAATTATTGCTTATCACCGCTATTTCATTTTAATAAAGGAAAAAATCTAATGACTATGTCAAGAAATAAGCATTATTAAATTATAATTTTGTACTGAGCACAAATGAGGAATGATAAAAGATTTACATGCTCTCTTTCTACTCTCACTTTCTCCTCCCTTCTTATCCCATCTATTTTTTTCTCTGTATGTTTATGTGTTGATGTTAGAGGCAGGGAAAAATGAATATTGAACATGCGAGGCAAATTCCAGTCTGGCTTGTATCTTGTGCAATTCTCCTGATTTCAGTAGGAATTTGTCTCATATCTTTTGACCTGAACACTTAATTTACATTCAGAGTCCTGTGACTTTCTTTCCTTTAGAAAGAGAAATTTCAAATGGAATCAGATCTCTGTGATAAATCCTATTTATTTGCAAAGACTTTATGAAGTCCCAGTGCCCTGAACTCAGGAAGAGTCAAGCATTCCATTCAAATAATTCCTTTCTTCTTTTTTTCTAATGGCCACAGTCTTACTATTTTGTATAGGCTCTACCTCATTTTTCTGCATTTATTCTTGTAGTGCTTTTCTTTCCCTCTTCCATACACACAGAGACATGCATACACATCCTGTTCCATTAAAAAAAAACAGTCAGCCAAACCTCTCTGCTACACCATTCAACCTGAGCAGCCCCTGTGTGTACCATGGGTTTGAACAGTGACATATGCTTTTGTGTGGGGAGGAGATCGCTCTTATTTCATAAAGCAGATGAACTGTTCCTTACAGCTTCATTAAAGGAAGGCAGTGGTTACACCCATAGCTTCAATGACATTTCACCCAACCCACAACACAAGGAATGTAACTCAGAATAGGATATAGTCTAAGATACAAGAGACAGGTGAATGGCATCTGAGATGCAGAACAAGTATTTTTACATAATTGACATAGCATATGACAGTTTGGTGAACTAAACATTATTCAACATAAATAAAGGCCATCATCTGCAAATAAGCCCAGAGAGATCATTGACAGAAATGTTACTGACCGTGTTCTGTCTCTCTGGAGTAGCTGATCAGGTGCTCTACCTCAGGCCCTTGCAGCAGCCATTGCCCCATGGCTAGTGCAAGAAACAGGCCCTGGGACAATTATTGTGTTGAGCCACACCTGTGAGAGCTAGGAAGGACAGCTGTAATTCCAATCAGGGGTGAATACCTGAGCTTTGTCTAACTGGGGAGAGTTGAGAAAAGCGTCTTGAATTATTTGAGGCTATAAGATGAATGCACATAAACTACTTTGTATTGACCCCTCGTGTGGACGCCCTCTTTCATTTTCTAGAAGCAACTCCTATGGAGTTTCACACTGAAGGTGAAGGATTAAACATCAGTGAAATCAAGTCATTACACTTGAACACCTGTGTGCAAGTTTCAAAAACCTCAGCTTTGTTCCTTTTTTTATCCAATCTTGATGACCTATATGAATAAATAGCCTTTTCCCCCCTATTTTCCTAATTCTTTTAAAGGTTGTATTCAAGATCAAAGTGATTTCTTCACGGACACAAATATGCATTATGGACAGGTTTATCTTGTTGAGGTGGGGAACCTATTTTAATAGTCTGTCCTTGAAAGCTAATGGTTCCAGTTCGGTTTTGGGTGTCACTGATAAAGATTGTAGTGCAGCTTACATATCTGTGCTTCTTAAATTTGTTGTCATTTTTATTGAGGCAAATGATCTTGGCACACTATTTGTGGTTTCACCAATGACAGAGACAATGAGACAAATTGTCGACAAAGATAAACAAATGTGGTGCCAGGAATTTCTCCACAGAAATTTGCTAGCTCAGCGGGGATCTGGTCGAATTTGTTGGACACATAGGCTATTAATGAAACTCAATCATTAAGATATATGAAGCTATAGCAATTTTCCTGCAACAGGTTTCAGTTCTCTGGATAAGTGTGTTCCTCTCTGCTGTGCTTCTTTAATCCTGGAAAGTGTCTAGGAGAGTAAAGAGGAGCCAGAAGATCGGAAGTGCTCATGGGTCAGATGATTTTGAAGAGCCTTGAGGAGTTCATGGGGAGAAAGGTGTGGTACGATGCGTGTCACGAGTTTGGGTGTGACTACAATGTGACCTGGAGCTTTGGAGGTGTGTTTGTGAGGAAGGTGAAGAATGACATGAGGGGATCTTCATGCCCCATGCTCCCAGCTGTTCCTGCATATCTAGTCTCAAAACCAACCAGCCAGAGACTTGTGATCTAGTAAGTGCAAGCAGCGAGGGAAAGGAGTCTCCCGGGACCTTTTACCTGTGCTACCACTGCCTCTGCTGGCTAGTGATCCTACTGCAGTGGAACCTCTCCTGCCAGTCTGCTGGGTGAGAGAAGCTCTGGTTAGGACTGGGATGGATGAAGAAGTCATACATGGATTTTCCTTCTTTGTTTCCAGAGGTAAAAGGAAAGCTTTAGGCTCCATTTTTACCTTGTTGATGCTCCAGGCCAGATCCCACTGACTGACAAAGCCTGTTACAGGCTGCTCTGTAATGGCCTTAGACATTGATAATTACTGATAAATCAGCTTCAAACGTCTTTCTCCGATACTTCATTGTCATAAGTAAACATTGTATACAAACAAACTGCCAGTAAAGACAGATCTATGCCAAGTCCTTCTGATTTTGAAATACTATTTGTTGGCTGCAGAGCAAAAGAAGAAAGGCTCCCTTCCTCCCACCGTGGCAGCTGTGAAACTGTGATCAGCAGGGCGACTGAGGGTGGCAAGCAGCTTTGAGAGCTGGTAGCAGTGGTGTTTCTATCTCAAAGGAGAGCTTAACTTCATGGTAATTTTTATTTTAGCCCAGAATTACCCTCTCTAAGAGAGTAAATGTGGTGCCTTCCTTGTGTGAATTTCAGCAATTGGCACATAGGATGAGGTTTCACAAGTAGATTATGCTGATCTCAGACTCTACTGCTGCTGGTATGGAAGACCTCATGTTTCTCTCTGCATTCACCATTCCACTGCCACTCATTCATCAGTGTTAGCAACCAAATGTGTCTTTGTGTGACTGGTGAAAACTAGTGGTTTTGTTCTTTTTGGGATGGATGTTTTTCAGCTGGACCAGTCAATCAATCTGACCACAGCTTTCAGTGCTGGTGTAGAAGAGGAGAGGGGTTCTGGAAGGAAGGCTCCAGGAGTATGTGTCTTCAAACTATAGTACAGATATCCCTCTGGGATGTATTAGATCCTTTTCTAGCAATGGTGTTTGTTTTAAAAAAGGGCTTCCAGTTTCAGTCTTAGTGCTGCTCTATCTAGATGCTGATCTTCCTTTTGGAAGGAGGTTGGAAACACTTGCAGTGTCATTGCACGGCATTGCAGTGTGTCTTGTATTCACTGTCCTTACATTCCATCAGAAACCTCACTGGTGTAGAGTTTTGCTGTCCGATTCAATGAGGGGCTTGTGTGGAGGGCTTATGTTCAGATCAGTATTGGACTCAGTTCTAGGCCTCAGTAGGAAATACTAATTTTAGCAGATGTGTTGGATGCAATTGTTCCTGGTTAATTCAGGGACAGATGCTCTCTTTGAACCCAAGAGCCCGGAGAGATACTGTCTAAAATTTCTATGGGTAGGTTGGAGGCAGGCCCATTCAGTGAGACATTCCTGCTGATTTCGCTTTGAAATTCACTTTGTTATTTACCTCCTCTCCTATCTGCCAGGACTGAGATTTGGTGGCACCTGCATAACTCAGCAAGGCTTGTTTTTGCAGTTTTTTTCTGGATGAAAAGAAGGAGACATAGTAGAGCACCATGGAAAAGTCCTGGCTGTGAGGTTCAACATGAGACAGGGAAATGGAAACTCCTGCCCCAAAGTTTTGTCTGACCTGTGAATTTCGTCCAGCCAGCCACAGACTGGGACCAACTCTGTATTTTAATTAGACCAATTTAAATAAATAATCATTAAAAGAACAACAATCACCTGAGCTCTGATTCCCAACCAATGTAGAAATGCGTTTGTTATCTACACAGAACTATCTGGTTGGGTTGTTTGTGTCAGCTGAATATAATACCTAGCAAGTTCACACCCAGCTATTTACATCTCTATGTTAGGATCCAGGAGCATGTAAACTAGAGAGAAATCATGTTTAAATTAACTGTGCTTAGATTCCTTACCAGAGAAAACAGGGGGTAAGAAACATGGATAAGAAAAGTGACATTTTCTTGTATAATTTAATCTCTAAATAACCCTACAAGTCAAGCACGCACTGAATTATTTCTGATTTGTTGTCAGAATAATCACATGTGCACAAATACACTAAGAATAAACTTTGAGTGTGTTTTTTTATTGTTAGACTTCTCATATCCCAGATTCCCCATCATGTTCAGTCCTGTGTAGATCGTTATAGTAATGATCTTTTATTAACTTGGCTGAAATAACTGCCATGACTCTCAGTGATGACATTAGTGCTTAGGTATTTGTATGTCTAAGCACTTACATAAGTAAACATATCACAATGTCAAATTATTGTACTTATTATTTTGCAAATGCTACAACTGCCACCTCCTGTTAAACACAAAAAGAAAAAGGAAAATGTCAGAGTGCCTGAAGGATTCCTCCCAGTTTTAATTTATTGTTTTATTTTAAACTCTCTGTGCTGTGAGCCAAAATAAACTCATTGCATCTACACTTCGAGGTGACACTCTCCTGTTAAACTCATCTCTGTCTGTAAGAAAATCAAGACATCCATAAGCATAGCTGTGTTTGAAGGAATCGTACTAACACATATGGCAGGCAGAGAGAAAGGGTTACAATTTTCTGAAGGCAAAGGATATTATACCTTCAGTCTTTCCAGCAATGGTAGGAACTGAAAGTTCAATAGTCTCCTTGTCATTATGATAATCAGTCACGCCCTTATACAGGGAGAGAGGAAAAGGGGCTGGCAACAAAGCAGTTTCATGAACTGGCTTTTTACCTGGGAAGGCTTGAATGTAACAGTGAAGTCATGACAGACTTTGTTTGGGCAATTTACTGCTTGCCTCCTGTGAACCTGGGAGGCAGTTTGGGAGAGCCCATGTACTTCAGCAGGCTTTAAGTGAAGTCTTTAGAGAAGAAAGTATAATTTCTCTATTTACTATGTTCAAGATCACTGGGGTTTTCTATGGCAAACAAGTAAACTATTTCTTGTTTTCTGTCTACCTATCACACACATAACACTTGGGGAAAAAATTGTAATAATTTTATTCTAGAAAATCCCAATATTAATGCTGATGGATTGTATTAATGTGTTTTTACATTTTACCTGTCCATATGACGACCAGGAGAAGAAAAAGACAGCAGTTTCACTTTTTCCATGAGACAACAGGAACATTTCTCTTCTTTTTAGCTGGCTGGGGTCATACCTTATGTTTGTGATTTCATGAACTATGTTTTAAAGTATGGCTCCTCTAAAATGTAGCAGCTTTCTTGTTGTTTTTAACAGGATCACTATTTCAAATGAAGCACAAGAAAGCACATTGTATTTTGTTGGTCAAATATAAGTATCGATATTGCTTTGTTGTACAGCAATATTACCAAATCTAATAGGTACACCTTCAACATTTTTATAGGATTACAGCAAGAGAAGATTATTCATTAATTCTGTTTTTCTTTTTCCTGGCATCTAGCAACTTTGTTAAATCACTTTGCAAAAGAAGGGCTTAACACATGCTTTAAGAAGAGTTCTTTGGGTGAAAAGAAGAGGTGGAATATCTTGTGGTTAAGATACTGAACTATAGAATGGTTTGGGTTGGAAGGGTCCTTAAAGCTAATCTAGTCCCAATTCCAGTGCCATGAACAAGAATGCCAGCCACTAGATCAGGGACCCAAAGATGCGCTTCTGGTGTCACTGTGATATGACAAAAGAAAGATATGGCATTCCTGACTCCTAATGCAGCAAAAGACCATGGCTAGGCCATCCACAAGATCTTATTTTAGGTCTCATCATCTCCAGTTGGTTTTGTTACACAAAGGCTACATGCATAGGAGCAAGTCCTTGTGAGATAAGATACACCATAGCACATAATCTACACCACTGGAACTGCCAATATCCCATATTCTTACAGTGCTTGTGAGGTGGATTGTACACTTTTTTTTCCTCTGAAGGATATTTTCTAGTTATTTCCTTATTTTACACCAACGTTGTCATGAACATAGTGTAGAGGAGCTACATGGTCATGTTCACACACCAGCTTACTTCATGGGAACTTGTTCAGGTAACTCCTAGTGCAGCAGGACTGGGATTCATTTGGAAAATGGAGTAAAGACCCAGATGAATCCAAGAAAATTGAACTTTATATAGTCTTTGTTCTAACCATTGTTTAACTATCCTACTTGGAAAACAGTTGAAGCATTAAAAAACTGGAGGGGGTGAACAAGAAACAATACAACAATCTGTTTCTATCATAAAGAATAAATGTGCTTTGGGCTGATTCCATTCAGAGTGTACAGATATTTTCAAGGCATTTAGGGCATAAAATCCCATTGAATCTCCTTGAGGGAATTAAAATCAATGGAAATTAGGCACCCTCTACTTTGAAAGATCTGCACTTAATTCTTCTTGTCTTTTAGAAGTTCCAAGTCTGAATTATTTACTTTCTGGGCAAATGAGCACTTTTTGGCATGACCTTCTTCATACCCTATAAACAACATCTGATAATATGTAAGGGAAAGTTGACAAGAGAATTGAAAACCAAAAGAACTTCTTCTGGAAATGTTGATTTTATTTTACCCACTGAAATGAAAAGGCATCTCCAGGAATGCTGCAAAACTTCTTGCTCTAAGTCTATTGCTTCTTTTATCTTTTGCTCTCTTTTTCTTTCTACAGAATCAGTAAGAGAAGTCAGATTTTCAAAAACACTAACAAAACCACCTTTCTCTTTTATATCACCAATAATAAGCATCCTCACATGAGAGAATATTATGGAAGAAATTAAAATGTCTGTAAATGATTACAAACTTCCCTGCATATTACCAGCAAAGATACTCTAAACAAATTTTATGCACCAAGAGTCAAATTTGTCACTGATTTGGTACACCATTGACAACTTTTTGCCAATGCTGTCTATCAGTGATGACCTTTCCTTTTTTCATGCAATTCAAATAACTTGCATTGACATTTCATAGAAATGATAATACAATAAATGGTAAAATTGTTGTAAAATATTCTAATTATGAATCTAGAGGATGCAGTTGGAAGGGAAACTCATAGAGAAATGATGCAGAAAATGTACTCTCAGCAGAGATTTGAAACACAATAGAAAGGTGATAAAGTGGAGGGGGAAACAGCAAAGCCATGTCGGACACAGGACTTTCCACTGACGGTGATAAAATTGTGCTAAGAAGAAAGAGGGGGCCAGAACCAACTAAACCAGATAGTAAAACAGAACATTTTTGCAGCATGTCAGAGAGAGACATACTCCTATATGATCATTTTGGCAATGCTCATATAGGGCAGGAGCAGTGGTGCTGATCACACGTGTGGGTAGGAGAGGAACAGCGAGTTTGAAGGCTGTGAACCACCAGGGTGTGTGGGCTCTGAGCAGCGGAAAAGATCGCATGAAGAACTAAGTTAAAACTGATTCTTCCTATGTCACGTATCCATACAAAGAGAGACAGAACAAAACTCCTATCCTAGGGCTTTGTCACTCTTGACCAGCTAGTCTCACCTGTTTTTAACATTCCTCATCCTTTTTCAGGCAGAGGCAGGCTCTGCATATCTATACTCACTATTCGAAGCTTGTTTTTTCCCAGGATTTAACTGGAATTCACATCTTAAGCTCATTACCTCTTGTTTATCCCCACAAACACAATTTAATCCTCTCATCTTTGCATTTAGCTTTTAAACCCTTAAAGACCAGTTCCTTCTCCTCTCCAGCTCAAGTAACGATACTGTTTTCAATCTTCACTTGTGTATCTGTGTACGTGGCACATTTTTCAGGCTGCTGATCAGTCTTGCTGCATTCTGTCCACTGACTCCACATTTTTCTTGAAGTCTAGCACCGCACAGTACACCCTATCAGAAGCCTCCATGATGCTGACAAAGTAAGAGATCTCAGCCTTTCAGAACTATCAGTAGCAGTACTAGTGTGTTTTCTTAGTAGGAGATGATTATACACACTTGACAAATGTTTATAGTGAGAAGTTATTCAAAATAATAGATTGCTCTTTAAAATGAGAGGAAAATCTGAATTTGGAGATTAAAAAAATAGTCTAGCTATTATTATTATTGAACCTGCACACTTAAGTGAGGAAAATTTAAAAAAAAAAAAAAATCGAGGCAATGTTTACCACAATAAGATTTAACTATTCAACTGACTTTGGAAAAAATTAGAATAGTTTCCATTCATTGTCCATGCCAAGGGAAGCCATTATATACCCTACTGTGGACAATGAGAAGTTTATTGTGAGGATGATGTAAGGCCTAGCAAAATCCCAAAAGCTGTATTAAGGATGCAGGCCAGGCAACCATGATTTCACCGGTCCTTGGGTTTTGACTACCTATGCCAAAGGTCACAGAACACCCACAAAGTAGAGCTACTCCTTACATGGAACACTCATGCAGAGGCAGAAGTGCCTTTTCTATCTTCCACCAGAAAAAGTAATTCTGAAGCACCTAAAATAAGTAGATGCAAAAAGTAGAATGGTCAATGGTCATCTGTCTTAATCAAGAACACTAAATATAATCCATTTTATGCTATCAGAGTCTAGCTGATTTAGGGTGAACTGAAGTCTTTGCAGACCACACTCCTGAGAGCAGATGAAGAGCATCTCGTGATTTAGTCTTATCTGAAACTGCTCTTCAATGGAAACCAAAGCCTGGTGAGTGAGCACAGTGAAGAGATTTGCTTGGAAAGCTGTGGCACCATTGATCTGAGCTAAAAATGAAAGTGCAGGTACTAATGTAGGTGTGGTGTGTAGGGATAGGTACCCTCTGTGTTTAACATGTCTGATCACTAGAACTGGCTTGTGACCATTAACTTTGAACTTTCCTGAGTGACATTTTGATTCCTTCTAACAAGTGGAATGCAGAAAGTGCCTGTTCTTACAAACATATAAACAAGGCACTGATGATAAAGAAGTAAAGGCCGTGAGTTTAAATCCAAACTTTATATCCAAAGATAGAGATTCTTTCCATTATGGGCCTCCATTTCCTAGTTGTTTGTAGTCAGTTAAAAAGTCATTATAATCAGAAGGCAAACAGCAAAGATTTATGCTTAACTCTTCTTCAGAGGGGAATGGACCAAATTCTGATCTTCTTTCTAGCCTCCTTGGGTACACTCACAAATCCTGAAATGCCTGTCAGAGGTTTCCAAACCACAATCTTATCCAGTGACATCTAAGACCTTGTCTTCAAAATTGCATAGATGTTTTTGGGACCTGTCTAGCACCCATGACTAGCAAAACAACCTTTTGTGTTTTACGGTTATGAATCAACCTTGAACAAAACTAGACTGGTCATTGAAATGTATTAATTCCAGGGAAAAAAATCCTCTATGACTGCTAGACAGCCCTAAGAAGTGAAACAAGATGATTGTTGTCACTGTAAAATTTTGACTGAATTTAAATGTAAAAGTCTTCAGAGACTATATATATAAAGAAGTTTGTAGTAGAAGACACCAAAAAGCAAGGCTCGCCTCTCCTAACATGGAACTATAAAATTATGCTATACTTCCATACAAGGCAGTGACACCACCATGATAAGGTCCATTTCTTTGGAAAAAGGAAGCGTGAGCACTGCTCAGACTTTGAAGAAAAGTTATATGCAACTGCCTAAACAGGGAAACCTGGACTCTAGAGACAGCAGTCTCCATCCATATGAGCTCTGATTTCATCATGTGAAGCAGGGGAAGGTTACACATCTGTATTCCTTGATGAGCTTCCAATAGTTCCTTGTGCTGGAAAGGTATTTAGCTGCCCTTTCTGGAACATCTAAGCCTGTCCAGGAACTCTGCTGGGAGACTAATTCTCACCTTCACTTCCCTAGACAGAAACTAGCTTGTTACCACACAACATCATCTTTTTTTTGTTCTAAGACTTCCTTGGCTGCAATTCTGATCATTCTTCTCAGGCAGCTAACAGGATTAAGAAGCAGCAAAAAATTGACTCATTAAAGTACATGAAAATAGCTTGCCTTACAAATGGAGTGCACACAGATTAGATAAACATTATCTAGTCTCTGAGCAAGTTCAAATAAGCTGAATTTTAAAGTTTTCTTTACTTCTAAAAGTAGTAAGGACCCCATCACCACCTTCTGATCAGAACTGCTATCAATGGTTGTGTGAGATCTAGGTCTGGTGTTCCTGCAAGAGCAACCCCAGTGTCCTGAAGCACAGAGACATAGATCGGGCTTTGCTTTTAAAATAATACACATTAAGTCACAGAACATATTCAACACTTACCGAAATCATAACATTTAATTTTCATAAAAGTACAGGACTTCTCTAAGCTATCCAAACTAGTAAAAACTTTGTTAATTCTCTTCTAACTTAAAATAGCAAACCAAATGAACTGATGTTTTTATTATAAAAACTTTACTCTCCAGCTGAGGATTTGAGTGCCAAGCTCCATCCAGAATCACACTTTCACAGCCAAATTAGAAACTATAAACTTAGAAACCAGTGTTTTATGATAGAATCCTTTGCCAGGCACTTCACTAGAGCTTGGGCTACCAGCTGCTCTAATAATAAGTGAATGTTATTGAAAAATAATAATACCGAGCATTTGGAAGCACTCTGTAAAAGCAAATGAATGAGTTTAGCATATTGTGCACAATAAAGAGTTCACGGGGTAAAATTCCCTTTCTCGGTACAGGTGTACTGGACTTCACAAGAGGAAAAAGACTTAGGAACGCTCACAAACCTGCCAAGTACCATACAAGCAGAACGATCAGCCTGCCAACCTGTTGGTGTGCTTGAGATCACAGCCTGCCCCGCAACTTTGGACAGCTATAAGTGACATGGAATCGGTGACTGATACCCTACACGAAGAAAAATGTCAGCTTTCAAAGCTGGCGGATGGAAACGCTTCAGTGTACAAAGGGAGCCGCGAAAACGCGATGTGGCTCTGCCAGTGCAGGGGAGCGCTGGGGCTGCCGAGCCCGTGAATCAGCTTTTCAATCGGGAGGCACGGCGAGGCGGAGATCGCTATCGGGATAACCACTGTTCTTCAACTTCTTTTTATCTCTTTGATTCGCCACCTGATTGTTAGGCTCAAATAAAAATTAGGAGGAAATTAGTTTGCTTCCTCGAAACTCACTTCAAACTCGGCTTTAAAAAACACGAGAGATTAGGTGTTTGGTCAGAATAAGAGAAATCAGACAGTATTTGGAGTGGGGTGTAGTTGCATTTACCGTAAGCAAGCTGGCAGAATTAACATACGGTTGGTTATCGAGAAGATAGTCTAACCCCCCCCCCCCCCTTAATATTTTTTAAAGCGCTCTGATCTTGCTTGATGGAATACACCACTGCTTTCTGGAAAGTCTTGTTTAGCCTCCGTATGATAATGCATCTGCTCGGGTTTTTGTTCCCCCCCACAATCACCCCTCCCTCCACCCCCCTCTGGTAGCAGAAGGAAAGATCGCGCCCTTGAATTTGCATGTGTCAGGAATTGACAGGTCAAAGGCAAGTAAATCACATTATACACGACTGTATTGTTATTGTATCGATAACAACACATTATCAGAACAATTAACACACTCGCACAACTACGCGGAGATCACAGCAGCGGTTTAACAAAAATCCAGATAAGTAACTAAACTCCCATAAAGCCTTCCCTTTCTGTGTTTGGGGATTTGATGGTTCTCCGAGAGAGTGTGTGTGCCTCTGCGTGTGTGTGTGTGTGTGTGTGCGCGAGGTCTGTGCAGGCAGCAGCTCCGCTCCGCTCTGCACCGCGGCCGCGGAAATCCCCGCGGGAAGAGCAGCCTCCTCCCCCGCGCCGTGCCTGCCTCAAACCGGGGGAGACCTGGGACCCTCCGGTCGTTCCTAACACGAGTCCAACCTTGCTCCAAGCGGAACTGATAAGAGTTTCCATCACGTGGAACTGTCTTGAAAGCAGATTACTGGGGAAAGGCAGACCCCCTGTAACTACCAGCATCGCTGAAATAACCACAGGTGGTTGTTTTAGTAGTCAGTGGTTGCCGCAAACCTTAGGTGAGGGGAGGGGGAAAGCTCTTTGAAAAGGAGACCTTCGAATAAAGCATTTCATTTGCGACTAGAAAAAGACTTGGGCCAGTACTAAGCCATTCATAGATTTCAGCCTGTGAGAGAGTCGTGTACAATAATTTATGACCAATAAATTCTATAACCATTTTCACTATTTGGTGGACTGAACATAATCAGAAACACGTGCAGGTGAAGTCATGAGTTTGCAAATGGTGACATTTTTGGAAGACAGTCCATGAGTTGAGGCATCTTCTCTACTGGAAGTTATGCAAGTGCTTCTTTTTAAGACCAGTTTACCTGTACGCGACTCTGTGGGGACCTGCGAGTTGGAGGTTATGCTGTTCTAAGACAGATGGTGACCACTGACCCTAGGAACCTCCTCGAGCCCCGTGTTGACACCGGTGGCACTTCCCCGCGTAGTTTCTGAAGCTCAGGTGCCCGCTTTGCCCGCACACTGCTTTGCCATTTGCACAGACCCAGAGCAGCAGCCCGGCGGCAGCAGCCTTGGCGCGGCAGTAGCCACGGACTGGATCACGGGCAGGGGTCGTGGTGGGGGCACTCATTTGTGTAGGAACTGTCAGACGGGGGCTTACCCATGTGCTCGCCCTGAGTGCTTCACGCGGGTCTGTCGCGACAGCGGACTACTGCCATCCTCTACACCGCACCCTGTTCTCGCCCCGACGGGTTCGGGGTCACAAGGAGAGGGAGTGGGGTCGTGAGTGAAGCAGCATGGGAGTGAAGAGTGGGGAAAGAGCCTCGCTGGAACCGAGCCCACTAGGCGGTGAGCCCCCACTCTGCTCTCCGGGGGCGCTGGCGGGAGCGGGGCCGGAAGCCTTCGGGAGCCGGGGATGCCACTGGTGGTGGCATCAGTGAGCCGCTGCTGCTTGTCCCTCCCCGCTCTCCCTCTCCGCCCCGATCACACTCTAGTAGATGTTACTGATTCTCACCCTGCTCATGGCTGCGGCCGGGAACGTACGAACCATGCTCTTGCCTTCCCCTGAGCTGACTTAATCCGGGAGCTATCCCGCCGGCACGGTGCGAAGGGAAGTCGATCAAGCCGGCATCCGATCTGTGCGGAGAGAGAGACAGGGGATGAGTCCTTAAATGTCAAACACAATAACACTACATGTGATCGAGAGATACAGGAAAGAGTTTCCCCAGACANCGTGTGGCAGATGAGCGGGCAGATGTGGGTGGGGGGGGGGGGGGGGGGGTTACGCAGCTGAAAATATTGGTTGTTCATCCCAAAAGGGGAATGCGCTGGCCGATGGGGTGATAACCTGATCTCCAGGGCAGAGTTACCTAAACCGGGATTAGCCCCTCTTGGTGGGGGCCCACCTTCGAGAAACCCCATTTCCCCACCAACCCTGTACACCAGCCAGCGGCGGTAGATATCTTAATCTCTCCGTTTTGACAACCGACGGGTACTCTTTCTTCACGGCTAACTGGATTGTAAGAGGTCAAGCGTTGGCAAGGTGGTTTCGGAGACCGAGAGAATTACGTTTAAGTAGTAGTATATGGGTCGTAAAACACGAAACGGGAGAAGACGCGGTTTACAGAGGAGCTGCTCGGTATTTTACAGGGCACTCTGGCCGTGACAGGCTGCCGCGAGACCCGGGAGGTCTCACCGTCGGAGAGAGCGCCGGGGACCACCCTCCGGTGGAAGGCCGGCGTTGGGATTCTCTCTAAACACCCCGCCAGGGCAGTAGCTGCGGGGGCAGAGGTGCGGTGCTGCGGCAACGAAGGTGCGAAGCCCAGCGGCTGGAGCGCGGCTGGAGCGGGGGACCGAGACTGGCCGGAGGATGGAGCGGGCTCCGCGGAGAGGAACCCGGACGAGACGACAGCTGGCGGCGTGACAAAGGAGTCCCTGAGGCGAGCGGACATCACTCCCCCCCCCCCGACCCCGCGCGATGTCCCAGCCGTCCGCCGGACCCTGAGGCGCGTCCGGCAGGAGTTCGGTGATGCTCCCGGAGGGGCTGCGACCCCACGCGTGCATCGCAATCGGGAAGCCCGGTTCCGGCTTTTCCTTAAAAGGGCGGCGGAGCCGTCCCAGGTAAAGCCTAGCCTGATGCCAGCACGGGAAAGAGTTAATGGTTTATTGGAGTCGGCGCTTCCACATACCATAGGGGTAAGTCAAAACCGACCCGCCGAAGCACAAACAAGGCGAGCAAGTTCACCCTGACTGACAGGCGGCCGGTGAGGAACACGGTCGGACAGCTCGGGCTGGGGGCACCGTAAAGCGGCGTCCCGAGCGGCCAGGAAAACACGCGTGGATGTTTTTGGGGGTGTCCGCTGCCCGCACCCAGAGATGCTCTCCAGGGCTGCAGCCTCTCCCCTCCGGCGGCACCGGCCCTGGGCAGGGAAAACCCCAAACAACCCAAAACACTCCGCATGCGCGGCGCCCGGCCCCTCCCCGCGCTGCCGGGCCCGCCAAGGGGGCGTGACAATTCGCGGTCCCGCCCCTC
>VZRV01008940.1:9579-42520 GCA_013398115.1 Falcunculus frontatus | reverse complement strand
TTGCTCTCAAACCTCTACAGCTGGAAAGAACCAGTCTCTGCTGCAGCTCCATGAGGACCATGGCTGTTGCTCTGCCCTGTGCTGCTGCTAACCAAGCCCAGCAGGGTATGGGAACTCCTCTGGGCAGAGCAAGGCTGGGTTCTTTAGGTGAAACACTCCTTCAGGTGTTTCTGCAGGGCAGAAACAGGAGAAGGGACACCTTTCTTTGGTGTTCCTCTTGTCTCTTGCTCTGGTCTCTGTGCTGTGTGAGTCCATGCAAGCTGTGCTCTGCCATGAACACTCCCAAATTCAGTGTCTTTGGTGCAGTTTGAGCCTGGCGTGCTCACCGCCTTCCCAGCTGGGGTGGCAGAAGGCAGTGTCTGCCAGAATAAAACCAGCTGCAGAGCACATCAACTGCAGATGTTTCTCCCTCTGAGTTTGTTGCTGCTCCCGGCGTACCCACGGCTGGAGCCTCTCAGGTTCAGTTTGCAAATGGTTTGGAGTGGAGGAGAAAGAGGTGGGATGGCAGAACTCCAGCTCCTCAGGGCAGAGGTACCTGGGTGCCCACATGGCCCAGAGGCAGGTGCATGGGGGACAAGAGCTCCCAAAGAAGAGTTCTAGGGGCAGCAGCTCCAGCTGAATTTTGACATTGGCAGGAGCTATTGCCATCCAGGAAAGCATAACACAGATGAGAGATGATGAGCAACATCTCCTAAATCCTGCTGTGACTCTCTGCATGCTGTTATCTTTTAACTTTGTATTTTAAAATACACTGTGTGGTCTATTTCCTCTCAAAAGTTTCCACTCCCTGTAGTCTAAATAAGAATTCTTATCCGCTCGCCTGTTTGAGCCCATGAACTCTCATCTTCCTGCATGGAGGGACTTGAGAGCTGTCAGAGCTCTGAAAAATGAAGACTCTGATTTCCTTTCAGAAACTCGCTCTTAGTCAGCTTGACAAAGCCCAGCGCAGACATGCATTCCTTCACCCAGAGCCAGCTGGCTGTTGGCAGCTTCTTTGGCACACTGCAGAGCTTGGAAAGTGTACTTCTCCTCATGTGCTGTGAAGCACAGCTGTGCCCAGGCACAGCCTTGAGCAGCTTTTCCTAAGGACAGAACTCAGCTGGCTGTTTTGGTCAAAGCCAGGTGAACACGTTTAACACCATGTTAATCATGTCAATGTTCTTTAAAGGTGTTTTTCCCAGCTTTCCCAATTCCGGATACAGATAGTGTCTGGAATGAAAGAGAAACCAGTTCCAACTTTTCAGAAATTAGGAAGGTCACATCTGCTGACACAAGGCAGCATTTCTGTGTTGAGTGGTGATGCACAGAAGGATCTAGCACTGCTTTCTGTCAGGCCCATCCAGGTCTGAAATGACCATGCTTTATTTCAATGTTCCTTTTGGCTCCTCAGCTGGGGAGCTTGGACATGTGGGAGAAGAGCATGAGGAGGCTGTATTTGAATACCACTCAGTTGTAAGAAAGGTGGCACTCAGACATGCATTTTTGCTTTTCTAAACCAGAAACACTTCTGAGCTTTCTGAAATTTGTCCCTGATTTATTGCTTCTGTTCCTTTTTTATTTTCTCTATACCGTTTGTCCTCGGTGAAGTCTGTATCATTTATTTATGTTGATTACTACCTGAAACCTTTATACGAGTTGCCCTGCAAGTAAAAGATGCTCTAATTCTAAAGTAAATTATGCAAAGAACTTTTCCTGTGCCTTTTCTTAGTTTATGCGTTGAAGAGCATGTCAGGGTTCACCTGTTCCGCTGCTTCCCAGTTAGTCACTTTCCCCTGTTTGTGCAGGGCTTTCCCACAGCCACTGGAAACAGAAAAATATTTTAATCGTAGGAAAACTGGAAGGGAATTTGGTGGCAGGATATAAAGTGTCATTCTATTCTATTATTTTCTTCCTTTTTTCCTGCTTTTAAAATTTAGATCTTTACTTTGTGCTGTGGTGGTGCCTGAGAACTGCACAGACCATACCTCTGCTGAGGGTGATGTTGCAAAAACCTTATTTTGAATGCTCATGTTTTTTTATTAGTCAAACATATTGCATGAAATTCTGAAGACCCTCAAATGTGAATAGAATCTGTGAAAATCTTTGCTTGTCCTGCTCTGCGATGGTCAGTTCTGTCATGGTCCTTCTGCTGAGCAATTCTGCCAGCCATTCCAGCTGGGAGCATGGTCCTCAGCTTGTCCTGCCTTGCCTGGGCAGGGAACTTTGCAGTGTTAACTGTGAGCTCATAGCCCTAAGGAGTTCTCGTTCTGAGCATCACAAAGCTTTTCTTTTTACCCATTTTATGCAAGTTTTAAATTAGAACATGGTTGCTTGGTAATTTCTTTCCTACACATCATTCCCTATTACTGAGTAAAACAATTGGGCTCCCAATAGCTGTTCAGTATTTAAACTACTCCTGACTGCAGCAGGAGATTTCCAGTGTGAGGTTAAGACTTTTCTTATAATTTTAATTTTTATTTCTGAACATCAGAGTGGGAGTATTGTGACTGTCTATAGGCTGCAGCTACAGCTGGATGGGCACATGATAAATGTTACATATGTGCAAGCGTAGAATCACAGACTGGTTTGGTTTGGAAAGGGCCTTAAAGACCATCTAGTTCTACCCACCCCTACTTTGGGCAGAGACACCTTCCACTATCCCAGGGTGCTCCAAGCCCTGTCCAGCCTGGCCTTGGACACTTCCAGGGATGGGGCAGCCACAGCTTCTCTGGGCACCCTGTGTCAGGGCCTCCTCAACCTCATAGGGAACAATTTCTTCCCAAAATCCAATCTGAATCTTCCCTTTTTCAATTTAAAGCCATTTCCCCCTGTCCTGTCCCTCCAGGCCCTTGTCCCAAGTCCCTCTCCAGCTCTCCTGGAGCCCCTCTAGGCCCTGGAAGGGGCTCTTAAGTTCTCCCCAGAGCCTTCTCTTGTCCAGGCTGAACACCCTCAGCTCTCCCAGCCTTGCTCCAGAGTAGAGGTGTAACTGCTGTTCTTTAGACATTGGTGTAAATCAAATCCCATAATATTTCCTTAAGGTTGGGGTAATTCAGTTCAAGAACTGACCTTTGTGTGTGAGCCTGCTTCTGTTCCTCTTCAGTCTTTACACAACAACTGGAGTCTCTGTTACACTCACCCCATTCTCAAGGTACTGATGGTTTCCCCTTTCACACTCTCTCTCCTCACACCTCACCTGCCTTCCAGGTGACACAATAACAGCTCTCCTTTTCTTTCCCATTTCCTGCAGTGAGGCTGTCTGGGAGAACATGGCTCGCATGTGCGTGAAGACTCAGAGGCTCGATGTTGCCAAAATTTGCCTGGGGCACATGGGTCATGCAAGAGGAGCCAAGGCACTGCGGGAGGCTGAGCAAGAGCCAGAGCAGAAGGCCAGGGTGGCTGTGCTGGCCATCCAGCTGGGCATGCTGGTAAATCTTACAGCCAAGCTGAGAAGAGTTTATATCAGACTGTGAAAAATTACTGAGTGAAAGAAACTGCTGACTGAAAGAAACATCTTTTAAAGATGGTTTCTATGTGAAACATTTAACAAAAACCTGCTTTCTTGGGGCATAAGCCTCTTCCAAGCTTAATCATTCTAGGTTTCACTGGATTTTAAAAAGTCTATATTTTATTATAGTTAAAATGTTCCAACAAACGTGTTTTAAGCTCTGATACAGGAAACACAAGTTCCATTTTAAAATTATTTGTTTCTAGAGTGAAAGGCTAGAGCTGTGTACTGTCACAGAGTGAGGGCTGACCTGAGGTTGTTGAAGGAGTTTAGGCAAAACAGACTTTTCCTGCAGGGCTGGAGAGCTCTGGTCAGTCACATTCATTGCCTGTGCTGTCTCAGGGATGCCTAGTCACCCAGATTTCTATCCTGACTTCTCCCATTGTGTGAGCAGGAACTTGGCTGGATCCAGCTCAGCCAGAGGACAAGGTCTGGCTGTTCCCCAGAGCTGGTGTATGGAACAACTGTCTCTAGTTCCTCCATCTGGAGCCCAGCCTGGCAGCAAATACACGCCAAAGTGGACCTTGTATCTTGTGTCTGACTTCATTCCCCTTGATTGCCAATAGAACTGAGATCTAAGCTGGGTTTGAGACCAGCAGCATCATGTGGATTGAAAATTGAGTGGTGCTAGTTAGAGGTGTGTGTATTCCACTAATTTAATGTCTTCAGCAATGATCCGTAAGAAACCCAGAAGTTTTTAGTTAGGGAACCATAAGAGATCCAGGCATATGATCTGTCAGAGGGAAAAACTGGGAAAGAATTTATGAAATAGCCCACAGTCTGTAGGAAATACTGAGTTAGATAAAAAATAGCAAGGTGCAATGACAACAAAAATCAGTTTGGGGCAATGTTTGAGGAGACGCCACATCCTGGAGCCTGGATTTGGTAACTCCTGTCTTGTGTATTCAGGGCAGCTACACCTGGAATGATGCCTGCCACCCTGGTATCTCATTACCAGAAAAAAAAGTTGATGAACTGGAAAAGGTTCAGAGAAAATCAGTGCAAATTGCTCAGCTCTTGGAAAGATTTCACAGACAAGGAAGTCTTGAAAATGGCCAAATAATTAGAATTTGGCTTGAAAAGGTATTTAGCAATCTGCAGTTATTTGATGAGTATGAGAGAGAGAGAGAGACTCAGAGAGAGAGAGACAGAGAGTAACTATTCTGAGTTAAAGATAAGGAAAAAAGGAAAATTCAAACTAAATGTTTATAAAGGCTTCCTGGCAGAGAAAGCTATGAGGCTGAAAAGCGTCAGTGCTTCTTCTCCTGGATATTTAGATCTGTTTGGAAAAGTGGAAGGGAAGTACAACAAAACAAATGCAGTTCTACTGCTTTTTTCCATCTCATACAGAATCCTAGGGCAGGCATCTTCCTTTTCCACTTGCTGTGCTTTTTTAAATTTGAAACAATTAGAGACAGAAAGTATTTTTCTGTCTTGGACAGATAATCTCAATTTACTAAATATAGTGTTCAGCTGGACAGCAGTTGGGTGGAGCAGGAAAATGCTCCTTCCACAGGAGTTAGTACCTCTCAGAGCATAAAAATAATAGTTCCAAATTTGCTCACCCTTGCGTCAGCATCGGCAAAACCCTTCTGTTCTAATTCTGTAATAAATTATTAACATTTATTCCCAGGAATGGAGCTCAGTTGTCCACGAACGGCATTGCTGCCTCTGAGACCTGCTGGGAGGTCACAGGGGTTCCCTGCCTTGCAGCACCTTAATTCCCAAACCCTGAGTGCCAGGATCTTCTCCTAAGCCTCACTCCTGGGTGGGCAGCATGGTCGGTAGCTGTACCCCCACCTAAGCATGTCTCGGTTTTTGGTGATTCACACTCCTGATGACAGCATTTGATCATTGATGACTTGCTCGTGTCACCGCCCTCCCTCCTAGTCAATCCTGTACAATACATGTCAGGATCTGAGTGCTTTCCTTGTTTTTACATAACCATCCTGTTTCCCAATAACATGCTATTCCAGGCTACATATATTTAGTTGCTTAAACCCCCTGCCTGAATGATTGTTGCTTTAATTGCATTGCAATGCCCTGCACTGATAAACTGCTCCGAGGTGCAGTGCCTGGTGTGACTGATGCAGCGCGGTCGGGGCTGACAGGGATTTTGGGTGTTCTCCCAGGAGGATGCAGAGCGGCTATACAAGGCTTGCAAACGCTATGACCTCTTGAACAAGTTCTACCAGGCCTCCAACCAGTGGCAGAAAGCCATCGAAACGGCTGAGGCTCACGACCGGGTTCACCTGCGCACCACCCATTACAACTACGCGAAGCACCTGGAGGCAACCGGGCAGCAGAGCCTGGCACTCACCCAGTAAGCACCAGCTGGGGGTACCTTGGGGACTGGGAGCATCCTTCTCCTGTGGAGATGGGTGAAGGAGGATGTCTGATGATGACCAGTAAAAATTAAAGTCTTTTCCTGTTGCTGGTGCTTTCTGTCTCACAGAGTGAAAGCATTCCCAGTGAAACCTCCCAGCACCCTCCCATGCAGATAATGTGTAGTGTCGAAAAGGTCAAGAGTCTGTCAGGGACTGTAGCTAAACCCCACTCATATCCAGTCCCATGTTTGTCTCTGGAAGACCACTGCCATCTTTTCCTTCCTTTTCCATGACAAAACCAATTATTTGCTTTTCCCAGGAGTCCCAGACACAACTGCTGGAGCAGAATTTAGTTTGACTTGGTTGTTTCTGGTGCCTGGTCCTCTCCTGTGACTGCCAAGTCCCATGAGAAGTTAGGGGAGGGTGTTTTTGATGCCTTCTATTTCTTGTTTGAGATTTTGTTTTTATATGAGTTTTCCAATATGGAAGTTCTGATTGTCATCATCATCGTCGTCATCATCATATCATCCAATAAGGTCAACTCTGTTCAGAATCAAAGCAGAGCTCTGCTGTGCTCAGGCAGACCCACTGATGGCCGTGGTGGGCAGTGGGGTGAGGAGAGGTGGGTGCTGGGGTAAGAGCAGTGACCTCTGGCAGTGGCAGAGGCTGGTGTTGCAGTAGGTGGTACAATGTGGAGCCCAGGGTATTTGTGACCTGTCCAGCCAGATGTGCTTGATGGTTGGGGAACTTTCTGGAATACTTCTTTGGATCATCACTGGCACTTTTAAAGTCTTTCCTGTGCTGTGAAGATCACACCTCCCTCATTCCAAGCACCTGGCAGCACCACTGAACTTTTAATTTTTGATGGTGCTGGTGGACTGCAACTGGTGTTACAGTGAATTTATACAACTAAAGCAGTTGTTGCCAGTGTTGTCAGTTGATGGCTGGCAAACAAGATTAAATGGATGTTTTACACAGAAAGAGCTAATAAGGAGGCTGTCATTTCACATCTGTTTTTCTTCTCTACAGCTATGAAAAGTCAGACACACACCGGTTCGAGGTACCTCGAATGCTCTCTGAAGACTTACAAGCCCTGGAGAACTATGTCAACAAGATGAAAGACAAGTCAGTGCTATGCTTGTTCCTTCTACATGGGGCTGTCAGGTCTGATATACAACTCGTGATGAGAGCGAGGATGAAGGAGTGTGGATCCTCTCAGTCCCATTCAGCTCCTGCCTTGTCCACTATGACCCTCCCACAGCTTTTCAGGTTTATGCTGCACTTGCTCAAGAGCTGCCACATTGGTTATCCAGGCTGACCTCCTGTATAGTGCAGACCTTGGGAATGTCACACTTGGGTTGGGGTAAAGCATGTGTTCTAAAAAATGTGTTCAGTGTTTAGCTCAAGCTCTCTAAGAGTGGAAAAACACAGCCTCTGGCAGTTCTTGTTGCTGCAGTTAATATTGTTGCTTTTCCAGGAGCCTGTGGAAGTGGTGGGCACAGTACTTGGAGAGCCAGTCAGACATGGAATCTGCATTAAAATACTATGCACTGGCTCAGGATTATTTTTCCCTAGTCCGTGTCCACTGCTTTCAAGGCAACATTCAGAAGGTAAGGCAGCCTACTTCCATCTGCTTCCCGAGTTCTCATTCCTGGGAGGAGCATGGGCATGAAGTAAAGCTGTACAATTCCCTGTGCAGGCTGCTGAAATAGCAAACAAAACAGGGAATGGGGCAGCCTCCTATCACCTGGCGCGCCAATATGAGAGCCAGGAGGACATCAAGCAGGCCGTGCACTTCTACAGCCGGGCCCAGGCATTCAACAACGCCATCCGCTTGTGCAAGGTACGCAGAGAGGCGCAGTGTGCCCATACTGCACAGGGTTCTGCCCTTTGCAGCACGTAGTGAAGGTGGTACAGGGTGTTTGTGCCCATTGTCTCCTGTAAGACACTGCTTGCTCGTGGACAGCCCACAATGAAGCTGCTCCTGGTTTCTGCTGACGTCTTCTACCAAAGGTGGATCAATAAAGCCTTGGTGGTTTGGAAAAGTGTTTTCTTGAAGAGCTCATGAGAAACTCCCTGAAAGAAATAATCGTAATTGAAGCTGAAAGTCACTTGGGTTGTAGAGGTTTTACACGGAAGGGGGTGAGAGTTTAATACTGTGTGACAGTATAAAGCCACAGGCTTGCCAGAAGTTGGAATTATGAGATTTGTGTGTGCACACCCAGAGCCAAACCTTTGCTTTTGAACAGGCGAATAATTTAGATGATCAGCTGATGAACCTGGCTCTCTTGAGCTCACCAGAAGACATGATAGAGGCAGCCTGCTATTATGAGGAAAAGGGGGATCAAATGGACAGAGCTGTTATGTTATACCACAAGGTAAATGTTTTTTAGTAAAAACTCCCAAACTTTACACTGAAGCAGTTCCTACAGCAGAGGAATGTTAAATCAGCTGTGGTTTTTATTATGTCCTGTTTATTAGGCATTTTTTCATGGTGAGTAATGCTTTATTAAGCCACTCCAGGGCATCCTGTGAACTGGCTCTGTAGTGCTCATTCTAGTCTTTGAAGCATCATTCCTAATTTTGCAGGCAGGACACTTCTCCAAAGCCCTGGAGCTGGCCTTCACCACGCAGCAGTTCGGGGCCCTACAGCTCATTGCTGAGGACCTGGATGAGAAGTCTGACCCAGCTCTGCTCACCCGCTGCTCCGGGTTCTTCATTGAACACGCTCAGTATGAAAAGGCAATGGAGCTGCTGCTCACGGCCAAGAAGGTGAGCTGAGCCCTCTGGTCCCCTGTGCACAGGCAGAGGAGCACAACAGGTGTGTACCTGCACACAGCCATTCATCTGTGCAGGTAAACAGATGCAAGAGACACTTGTAAAGTTTCAAAATTCCTCTTAAGCCAGTGATTCAGGGGCACTGGCAGCTCAGCCTTGCTGAAATGCTGGGTACCAGACCAGTTCTCTGCTCACTCCTCTTTAACAAGCTCCTATGGCTGGCTTTCTTCCATGTTTTGCAAGGGTACAGTAGCCCTTTTCTGGACTACAAGCTTTGTATAGCCTACTCAGAATTTGTTCCTATATGGGAAGTACCAAAATATTTAACAAAATCTTTTAATTTATTTGTATTTACTGAAAATGTTATTATCGATCACGCCTAACAAACCTGACTTGTATGTCTCTGAAAATCTCATGTTAGGAGTCAAAATGGCTGAATCTTTAGTGCCCACTTGTGTAAGAACAATGCTGTCATGGAAGAATAAACATGTTCTTAGCAAACAAAATGGGACAGTGAGTGCCTGAGCAGGGGCTGATGCTGAGACACGTAACTACAGCCCAGTGTTCCGGACAGAGCATCCTCAGCTGCTTGTGTTTGTAGCTGATTTCTGTAGGTTACACCACAAGCAACGTGAGGTGTCAGGATAGTGTTTGTAACATCTCATTGCTCTCTTGCTCCCATCAGTACCATGAAGCTCTGCAACTCTGCCTGGAGCAGAACCTGACCATCACCGAGGAGCTGGCCGAGAAGATGACAGTCTCCAAGGAGTCCCAGGATCTCTCTGAGGTGTCCCGGAGGGAGCTGCTGGAGCAAATTGCTGAGTGCTGCATGAGACAAGGCAACTACCACATGGCCACCAAGAAATACACACAAGCAGGAAACAAGTTAAAGGTCAGCCTGGATAGCCTCAAAACAAGGGTGTTCTGAAAAGTAAACCTTGAAGCAGACTTCCTACAGTAACTACCCAGATGAAACTTGTGAGCCATCTTGATAATGTTTTTGCATTCACAATATTTTCCCTCTCTCCCTCTGTGCCCCCCTTTCCCTTGCCAGGCTATGAAGGCATTGCTGAAATCTGGAGATACTGAGAAAATTATCTTCTTTGCGGGAGTTTCCAGACAGAGAGAGATTTACATCATGGCAGCCAACTACCTGCAGTCGCTGGATTGGCGTAAAGATGCAAAGATTATTGCGAATATCATCAGCTTCTACACCAAAGGAGGGGCCCTTGACCTCCTGGCAGGTTTCTATGATGCATGTGCTCAGGTACTGCCCTTTCTGTGACTGCTGAAGGTGTTTGGTTTATTGGCTCTGGAGCAAGACCATCTCCTTTCTCCTCTTGCAGGTAGAAATCGATGAGTATCAGAACTATGAAAAAGCCCACAGAGCACTGACAGAAGCATACAAGTGCCTTTCCAAAGCAAAGGCCAGAAGCCCTGGGGAACAGGAAAGCAAACTTGGCCACCTGCAGAGCAGGATGAGTCTGATGAAGCGATTCATCCATGCTCAGAGGTGAGCTGCAGCATAGAGGGCACAGAAACTAAGTGACAGAAATACCATACCAGAACAGAAGTCATAACAGCACCTAAAGTTTAATAAATAATTTGCAGCTTGCTGCTGCAAAAAGCTGCTGGTACATTTTTCTAGCAGGGAACCATAATGCGATTTTTAAAAGTGCAATTAAAAAGTTGCATTAAAGATGGAAAGGTAACCTGAAAGAGAAGTATATAGACCAAGGGAGGTGTAGACAGAAAGGTGATTATCATAAAATCACAGAATCACAGACTGATTTGGGTGGGAAGGGACCTTCAAGCTCATCCAGTTCCAGCCCCTTCCATGGGCAGGGACACCTTCCACTATCCCAGGTGACTCTAAACCCTGTCCAGGCTGGCCTTGAACATTTCCAGGGATGGGGTAGCCACATCTTCTCTGAGCAACCTGTGCCAGGGCCTTACCACCCTCACAGGGAACAATTCCTTCTCAATATCCCATCTATCCCCGCCCTCTGACAGTGGGAAGCCATTCTCTGTGTCCTGTCCCTCCAGGCCCTTGTCCCAAGTCCCTCTCCAGCTCTCCTGGAGCCCCTTTAGGCCCTGCAAGGGGCTCTGAGGTCTCCCTGGAGCCTTCTCTTCTCCAGGTGAACCCCCCCAGCTCTCCCAGCCTGGCTCCAGAGCAGAGGGGCTCCAGCCCTTGGAACTGCTTCATGGCCTCCTCTGAACTGGCTCCAGCAGCTCCATGTCCTGCCTGTGCTGGGACTCCAGGGCTGGAGGGAGCTCTGCAGGTGGGGTCTCACCTGAGCGGGGCAGAGGGGCAGAATCCCCTCCCCTGCTGCCCAACCAGCCCCAGGACAAGGCGAGTTTCTGGGTTTTGTTTGGGCTTCTGTCATGAAACCTAATGCAGTAAAAACTCTTCCCTGTCCTTGGCCAGACAAACTGAATGCTCTCCCTGGGCTGTGACACTTCCCTTTTGCCCTTTCCTAGAGTTTACCCTGAAGACACTGAAGAAGCAGTCAGGCAGTGTGAACTACTCCTGGCTGAACAGGACTTTGATGACGCCATCCGGCATGGCGATATCCTGGGATTTTTGGTTCAGCATTATGCACAAGTGGAGGAATTCCATACAGTAAGTGAAGTCTTCTTCCAACCTACAGAACCCATATTGTACACCTGTGCAGCTTGGTGGAGCGTGGCTCTCACGCAGGAAGACGTTCCATGATAGAAGCCTAAATGCGCAGCAGGGTGAGGCACAGCTCAGGAACTATATCCATATTTTTCATTCTATGGGAGGAGCAAAGGAAAGCTCACAGGACACAGAGGATAAATGGTGGTAGATTCTTAAGCGTTCCCAGTGATTCGATGAGAACACAGGGTCTGTCTGGGTGCGTGCCTCAGCAATGCCACCACAGTGTGTTTGCCCCCTGGCCAGAGAAGAAAACTGTAAAATGGCAGTTGAGGAAGTGGGGAATCGCTCCTTCAGGGCAGGTGTGCCACACACCCCCTGAACTGTGATCTGCTGCTCTGATGAAACACAAGGGTGCCAAGTGTGAGTTCCTCCAGCTGTGCTGATGAACTTCACTTTTAATGTGCAAAGCATAAGAAATGGTTTACTGGGGCCCCTCTGACACTGATCTCTGCATTCCTTTAGGCTTATCGCTACCTGGAAGAGATGCAGAAAAGAATTCCAGCCTCGAACCTGAGCTACTATGTGTCCCCACAGACCATGGAGGCTGTGCACCGAGGAGCCGGCGTTCCCATGAGCCGAGCCCTGGCCCCAGAGCACTCTGGCCACAGCAGCACAGACAACAGGGAGGAGGAAGAAGTGGCTGATGAAGTGGAGGACCCCTGACAATGAGCACTTACCAAATGCAAAGCTGACTTTATTGCCAGCTCATTTATTCTGTCCTCATTAGGGGGCCCAGACCAGTCACATGCTGTTGCCATACAGCTTCTTGGTTATTACCAAGAAATTTATTTTTCCTGCTTGACTGTACAAGCAATAGTATTAGAGTTAATATGTTCTCTCAAGCACAGCAGACAGAGAGTTACACGTACATGCTGTTAGAAAGCTGGTTTTAGTATTTTAATAAATTTGAGGCAGATAAAACCCAATAAGAACTGCATATTATAACTTCATTTTTTTTCTCAGTACAGGGAAGAGCTGAATAACTGAGGTGGAAACTGTGAGTTGCCTTTCAAGTAAAACTTTGATCTGCTACGGTGCAGATCTGTGATTCCCTAGAAGTGAGACTTTCTGAAAACAGTCTTCATCCTATTTGGGTAGGAGCTTGGTTAAAAGTCAAACTACCCCCTCCTGCAGGCTGAAGGCAGACTCTCTCCAAGAAAAACTTCTGTGTTTAAATACAGCAGAGGGTCATGTGGGGTAGAGCAACCATTTACAGACATCTGGGGTAAACCTCAGAGTCACAGAATGCCTGGGTTGGAAGGGACCCTGGATGCCTCCTGGATTGCCCCCTGGTCCAACCCCAGCTCAAGCTGGGTCACTGTGAGCGAGTGAAGCTTCTTTCGTACTGTGAAGCTCCTTCTCCAAACACCAGTTATATCAAGCCACTCTGTACTAGTCAGATTTCTGGAGGCCAATTTCTTCCCTGGCACAAGCAGGAGAGAGAAGTGAAGCTCAACCTTAACAACCAAGGTTCTGCTCACCTCTGTGCCTGTCACCCTGCCCTGCCAAGGGGTAATTATCAGGTCCCTCACGTTTCTTACCAACCAGCACTAACACTTAGAACAAATTTTCTTTTTCATATTTTGTGACTTGCTTCAAAACTTGGGGTGAACATGAAGTTTCTAAATTGCTTTCAGGGAAGAAGGGTTGGGGAGATTTTAAGGTCGAAATCTGAACATTATTTATTCTTTAGTAGAAATTTACTTCTGTACTAAGATTATACAAAGAGAATTCCCTGCCTTATTCCTTCCTAACCACAGCCCAGCTCTAGCTCAGGCCTTTAAAGTCTGGCACACTTTCAGCACTTCAGTGTAGCTATCCTGTGTTTGCATCCCATCAGCAGAGCCATTCCCTGCACCATGCCACCCCTTCCAGCAGCAGACCAACAGCTGGTCCCCCAAACTCCAGCTGCTCGGGGACATGGGAGCCTTCGTAAGGGGCAGGTCATAGTGGCGAGTGGCCCTCCCCAGCCCTCCTGTTTTTCTGACAAGAAGGCTGTACGATATCTTCCCTGTATTTTTAGCTGAGCACTCAGACCTGCCAAGGTTATAAATAGCTGGGGTGGGGGCTGGGGGTGTGGGAGGATGGCAGCGCTCGCCTACCTTCCTGCATCTGTACACGCTGTACCGGATACCAGAGCTCACTCAATTGGCTTCCACTACAAAGTCCAGATGTCAAGTCAGGCTCACTGGCTTACAGCTCAGCACCCTTCCCCCTTCTTCCTCTCCTCCAGCCAGGTGACTGCTGAAGAGGCCCCAGCAGTGCCCGAACACATCCAGCTGGCAAGAGCACAAGGTAAAGGTCATTTCTGTTACCCTTCAGCTAGGAAGGGACAGTTTCAAGTTTCTTTTTCAGGTTCTCCATTAGCAGCAAGTTCTGCAGGGCCAGTCTTCTGCAGTCCCCATCAGGGTCTTTCTCCATCACATCTGCAAAAGAAGCAGCCACTGTTAATCGGAGAATGGGAAAAAGTGCCCTTAACACTGCTCACTGTTTTACTGACAATCAGAACTAAACAACAGCGTTTGCACCTACAGCTGGGCTGGACATCAGCACTTGCAGGAACTGCATTAGGCCATAGGGCAGAGATGCACAAACTTGATCGTGTAAAGCAGCACAAGTTCAGCCAAGCCCTGACTGCCACACAGGGTAGTGCTCCAGTCTTGTAGGACAAATAGCTGGTCTGAAATACTGTAGAAACTGTCTGACCTTGGATCCCATGGGATAATCTCTGTGCCAGAATTTGTACTTGTCCCCTTGAGCTACACAAAAGCTTTGTACAGCTGGGCTACAAGGACAAATGCAGTCTGCAACTAGAAATCCACTTTCTCCCAAGTCTAAAGTCTCCACTCTTCCATTCTTGCAATCTAAAATGGTCAGTACTCCCTTCTGAATTTGGGGTCATGATGCCATTACAATGGGGAAAGAAAGAAGCAGGCCCCAAGGTTCAGCACATTCTCCATTCTGAGAGACCAGTCTTTTGATAAACGAGTTTCACATTTCATGCAGCACGTTAAGGGCAGCGTGAGGCTGTTCCCAGCAGCTGTTATTCATGGGGCCCTTAATGGGCCTGCAAAGTAACAACCAGGATGCGTGCAGGATGTCTGAGCAGGGGAGCCTGAAAGAGCAGGGAGCCTGTGTGAGGATATCCTGTACGCACGAGCAGTGTGCTGGGAGCCCGGCACTGTCAGCCCAAACACATGACTCATGTCACTGGAGTAGGGCTATTTATAATGCAGGGAGAGCTGCACCCCTTGTGCTTCCATACTCCCTCTGCAGAAAGAAAAAAGGGAGGTTACAAGGCAGATTGGAACAAGCTCAAAAGCTCAAAGTGCTGTTGGTGCTGTTTCTGTTCCATGAGCAGGGACCTGGCACTTACTGGCACTGCATGGGAGGCACAAGGCACCAGAGTGTCCTGTTGGTCCTGACATAAACCACACTTACCCATGACAGAGCTGCACAGCACCTGCAAGGGGTAGGGAATTCCCTCAAAGGCAGCTGCTGAGGAATCAAAGGGACCATTTCCTAGAAGCGTTTAGGTATTCCCTCCCTCCCCTGGGAAGGATCAGGCTGCTCAGCAGCAAGTCCAGCATGACAACTAAGGGCAATGATGGACAAGTCCAAAGTGGATTCTCGCCTCTCTCCATAGCTGAAGTGTCCCAAAGCATCCAGTAAGCAGACAGTGCCAGGACTGCAGCCCAAAGGTTGAAGGGCCAACAGTCAGTCACAGGACACAGTACAGCAGTTTGCAGAGGTCCTGATGTAACAGCAAACGGAAAGAGGTTTGTGGGTTGCTACTAAGCACTTCATGTATAACATTTTCTATCCCACTGTGCCTCACTGTGCTTTGGCCATGGCAGGAGAAACACAGGTGCTGTAAGCTGAAACCCAAAGTGGCTAAAAGGCATAGTAGTCAGGGCTCCCATGCAAGACAGTTTGTCATTCCCAGCTACAGCACAGCTAATACATGACACCTCTTGCAAATCTTGTCTGGAAGAGTCATGAAGCAACAGCAAGTCCATGAGCTCAGACCTGTGATTTAGTCACAGAAGCAGGTCTCTAGTGCCAGACTTGACCTGTTGGAGCAGCAGGGAGGGCCCAGTGCCTCCCTGTGCAGCTGTTTTCCCAAGACCCTTACAACAAACAGAAAAGGCACAGCCCAAGAAGCTGGTGTGTTTCAGGAAGCAGCTCTAGAAGCCCTTTAAATTGCACTTAAATTGCATCTGACCATATATGGAGCTGAATTCTTTAACGCTTCTGAATGACTCCTACAGCAGTTTTCCTTTCTCTGGTATACCCACAACAGTTATCTTACCCTGCTCTCATTCCCACCAGGAATAACCATGCAGCTTCCATGCAAAAGCACTAGATGTAAAGACAGGGCTATTACACTACCTACAAGCATGAGAAGATGCTACTTTCTCGGTCATCCTCCTCCTCCTCCCCAAAATAACTCAGTGAAAACAGATTAACCAAAACCGTCATGCTGGAAATACATTCCTGAAAGGCTTCACTTGGTAACAGCAGTGTTAAATGCAGAGACAAGCACATTCCTGAGAGTACATCATGTCATGGGAAAAGTGAAGTCTTTGGCCTTACAAGGCAGCTCTCTTCCTTTCAAAGGGCACAGAGCACCCCAACCTGCCAGGATGGGTCAGAGGCCAGCTGGGTCAGTGTTGCTTCCTGCTTGCTCCCTGTGGGAAGCGACTCACTGAGAGTGAGAATGGTGAAGGAAACCAGACCAGGGAAGCACAAGAATCACCCTCAGAACACAGTGAAGGCTTCAGCATTAGCTCTTCTTTTCCCTCCAGCTCACTGCAGTACCTGAGCACTAATCTGTGCAGCTCCAGCCTGCCAGAACCCACAGACACAGCTTGTGTTGATGTAAGGTGTGCTGGGTACAACATTCAAAGTCATTTGCTGTCGTTCGTAGCTTTTTCTTTCCATCAGCAATAGGAAGCTAGAGACTAGGCCATGCTCCTCTTCCTCCTGCTTTTAGCTCTAACAACACTCCCCTCATGAGCACAAGGTGTAAACGGGCTGTACGAGCCTGTGTGTTACTGCTGGCCAAAGTCACAGCCTGGGTGTAACAGGCAATGTGACAACTCTTCCTGCAGCTTCGTGGAGGTGGGTGGTTGGATGCTCAGACAGAGAAAGGGGGCACAGACTATCTTTGGGGATTTTTCTGATTGGCTGTGAGGACAGTCAGTTTGAAATGCCATACCCAGCTCTTGGCTTATGCCTCAGGTACCCCAGTGCTGCATCCCTACAGCACATGGGGTGCCCTACTTGCTGATCATGCAGATCTCTGGTGCACAATGCCAGGACATCACTGCTGCCATCACAATTAGAGAAATGCTGCACAAAGACTGCACCACTAACCAGAAAAGCACTGATGTACCCCACCACATCTTACCTCCCAGCCAGGACTGAGTCTCCAACAGCTCCTCTGTCATGTCTGCCAGAATCCGTTCCATAGGGACACTGAGGAGCAGGGAGGAGATACAGGACAAAAGGCCCTGGCGCACGTACCTGTGGAGAAGGACTGAACTGGTTAAGAGCCTGCAGCTTTATGCTCTGTGTTGATTTCCTCACATCAGGGGCCCTCCAGTTTCAAATGGTATGACAATTTTTGCCATATTCCTGCTGTTTAGGGGTGTAATCTTGCAGTGTGCCCCACATACAGAGCCCCTGCCATGCTGTGCACAGGAGTCTAGCACAATTCAGAGTCCTGGACACATCTGAGAGCAAAACAGAAATTGGATGTTTACAGCCTTTTGGCCACATTTCTTAATTCCCTTCAAAGGCTGAATGCTGGAATTGAATCTAAAGTTTTCTGAGCTCCCTGAGTAAACACAGATGAAATTATCACATGGACAGGTGGTCAGGAAATTTGTCAAGCTTTCTATAGGTAATGGCTGTACTGCCACACTAAAAGGCACCAGCCAAGTCCATGTCTTGGGCTGGCATTAAACTCAGTCATAAGAACACACAGCTGGAGGAGAGCACAGAGTTAATGCATTAGGTCACTGACACTCTGAGCCAGGTGCTCATCTTGGACAAAGGAAAACCATGACTGGAGGCTGGCTCACAGCTGATCTTTAAAAACGGGAGTATACAACTGCAGTAACTCACGAGTCCGTGTGGAAACGCAGAGACCAAACAAACTCCAGCAGTGCCTTTCCCATTGCTGTCACTGCCTGCAAAAGAGGACTGTGACAGCACCACTGAACACCATCCACGCTGCCCTGTAGAGCTGGGCTTCGAGACATACTGCTCATTGAATCCAGCATGTCCTGAGCTGGAAGGGACCCACAAGGGTCACGAATCCAACTCCTGCCTTGCACAGGACACCCCAACAATCCCATCATGTGCCTGGGAGCGTTGTCCAAATGCTTGAACAAAGGTTTTGTTAAGATCAGTGCTACAATTGAATTTATTTCACAGATGAGGAAACTTTGGCAGTAAGGTGAAATAATGTGTCCAACCCCCTCAAGAAGTTGACAAGAAACAAAAGATAGTGCAGGGGTAGCTTGAATCCCATGTCTCTTTTCTGACCAGTTCTTCCCAGCCCGTTTCACAACTTCTCAGCCCACACAACTCCAACTTGCTGCCAGTCTCAGTGCAGCAGGCCCTGAAGCACATAGCTGCTCCAGAAGGCACCTCAAGTTCCCAGGCTGGAAGTCACCCCTGCTCTCTGCCCTTCCTTACCACAGTGTTGACAGCCAAGTACATCAGGATTGCTAAAGTGTGGACCAGTCTTCCAAGGACTAAGTGATCTTCCCCCAGAAGATCAAATGTTGTTAAAGGCCTGCAAGCACAAGACAGAGAGTTGTGTAGCAGTGAGAAGGCTGATCAGTGCCTCTTTGGAACAGTGAGGAGGTTATGCAGGAGGAACTGTCCCCCATAAGCCTGAATCCCTAAAACAACAGTCATTATACCAGGTTAACACAGACCAGAGCTGTTTGCTTTCATCTTCTCTCCCAGACCAGTATCTCCCAGAGCAATATCCTCTGCTCCTACAGCAGGTATCACACATTCTACCAAAAGGCTTTACTTGGAAAGACCTACAGGCAAAAGCTGCCCCCACTGCCATACCATTACAACTGGTATTACAATAATCTTGATTATCATGGAATCGATTACTCAGCCTTCCTTAGGTTAGCAAAGATTTAAGGGACTGACAATAAACTGTGTCCTGTGTCCTATACTGTGGCCTCAAAGACCAGTGCAGGTGATAGGCTCAGCCTGAGACAGAGTTAACTTTGGTTCAACACTGCAGTCTGAGCTCTGTGGTTTGTGTGAACGTCCCACAGCAGAGGCTCAGCCAAGACAACTGGTGTGGTTACTGCCGGAATTACTTGCCTGTGTACCTGCTGACAGATTATCCTTTGTGATGGACCTTCATTCTGCAGGGTCCTACATACTCCTGCCCCACAAGAGTTCAAAGGGTAAGTCCAAGAGACCACAACCCCCTCCTCCCTAAGGTTTGTGAAGGACCCAAGTGTAACTGGGCTCCTGCACAGCTCCTGGGCTGTAGCCTGCTGCTCTGAGGCAAGCAGGACAAGCAAAAAGGTTCACTGTGGCAATTGCCATGCCCACATCCCACATCCTAAGGTGTTCACACTCACCTGTCAAAGTGCTGAATCAATGGGAAAAAGAAGTGCCCAGCAACAGAATTGAACTTGTTTGGGCGGGAAGCCAGTTCCACATGAGACTGACCCTGTCCAAGAGAAAAATTAAGTCTAGGCACAAGATGCAGCACCCAGCTCTTCCACTTCAGTGGACACTGTCAAGACTACAGATTCCTTGCAGCCAGCCCATCGTCAACTGCTGCTTGTACACCTATGGCTACCAGTTTCCTGACTGGATTGCTCACTTCCCACTTCAGATCTTTTCCACATCTAAACATTTCAATACAGTATAGCTCAGTACTGCTCAGTTAGACATAAGGAACAAGAACACACAAGGGTTAAAGGAGTTTTGGAAAACAAACTCTCCAGGCTGAACCACAGGGGAATTCTGGAACCTAGGAAACTGGCATCAATTTATCTCCCTGGAAAATAGGAAGGCCGAGACAGTGTAGTCCAGAGGCAGCTAGCCTGCTGGAGGCCCTGGGATCTATGAGGTGCAGTCACAGCTCCCTGCAGTGGCCACATAAGCTCAGAACAAGCACAGAACAGCAATTATTCCTCAAAGCCAGCTAAGGAATTTCAGGTCTATCTTCCTCTCCTGCTGGGAGAGGAATACAGGAGTTGGTACTCTGCACCGAAAAACTCAGACTCCGTAACTTCAAATATACATTTATCTGACTTTCCTTTGGATTGGGTCCACTTTCACAGGTATTTTGCTCTTTCCAGACAGAGCTTACAGCAACTCCAAGTGTCCCTATTTTTGGTGGATTTGACATTAGTTTGTTTCTGGCCTCACCATAGCAAATCTCCGAGTCTTGCTTTTGATCCTCTCATCAACAATTCTTCTCCAGTCCTTAGAGCTGTCACTTCCTGGAAGGAGCTGAATATAAGGCTTTTGGGCACCAGAATGCTTGGTCTTCCCATGGAATTTGGGACAGGACAGTTCCTGAGCTGCCAAAACCAATATCTAGATAAAACAGAGAGAGTTTCAGTTAAAAATGGGTAATCCCTAGGGAACAACAACAGAGTCACCTGCATCCAAACTGACAGGAGCAACAGGGCAGAAAGACACAACAGGTTTAGAGTGAAGAACAGCAGGAAACTGACCTCCAACAGCCCCCTGGCTCTGGGGTACTGACCAAGCACTTGGTCACTTAGCCCTGAAACAGACCAGTGGCTCCTTCTTCAGACACAAGTGTGGAAGGAGTCACAGACAGAATGCTGTCCTTCAGAAAGGGAAGATAAAACAGACTGATGATGTGAAAGTAAACAGTGGCTTCTCCCAGGCAAATGCCCAACACGTGCTCTGTATTCTGTGGGGAGGGATCTCTGTGTAATGGAGCGTAACAGGGTTAGGAACAAGAGGGGAATGCTGGCACAAATGTAAGAGAGTCCACACATTACATAAATGTAATGTAAGAGAGTCCCATGCCTCTGCCTTCTCCCATGGGGAATAAAAGGTAATCCCACTACACCTCAGCACTGGTGCAACAGACAGAAGGAAAGTGGGAAGTGAAAGCACTCACATCAAGGATGTCCATGCGCTGACGGAGACTGTAGTTCAGAGAGTAGAACTGGGAGGTCAAGTACTTTACAACCTATACAGAAAAATCAGGGTACAATGAACACAGACCCAGGCTGGAAACAGCCTTCCCATTAGCTCTAAAAGCATTTAATTTCACAGGTTTTTCTTCCTGTTAGGTAACAGCAAGCCCTCAAGAGAAGGGAAGAAACATGCAGTGTAAACAGGGGAAATTCAGACACTTCCACTTCTAGATTCTCCCAAAAGAACTAAATGACAGATGAGACCGCATCATTCTTCCCTTCCTCCTATGCAGAGGTACCCAAACAACTGCCACAGCAGCTAAGAGACCTCACTGTGGCCTTTCAGTACTTAAAGAGTGTTATAGGAAAGATGGAGGGAGGCTTTTTACTGGGGCCTGCTAGGATGAAGGATAAAGGTGTTAAACTGGCAGAGGATAGATCTAGATTGGACATCAGGAAGAAATTCTTCCCCATGAGGGTGGTGAGGTCCTGGCACAGGGTGCCCAGAGAAGCTGTGGCTGCCCCAGCCCTGGAAGTGTTCAAGGCCAGGCTGGATGGGGCTTGGAGCAGCCTGGGGTAGTGGAAGGTGTCCCTGCCCAGGGGAGGGGATTGGAATGAGATGGGCTCTAAAGATCCTTTCCCCCCCAAACCATTCTGTGATTCCCTGATTACAGTCACCAGTCAGGTCTTTCTCTGTAGAAGCCCTTTGTGCCTCAGTTTCCCTCTATGTGAAACTCTTCAGTACAACAAGTCCTTATCTGATCTGCCTTGTCAGGTACACTCAAACCAACAGCCTCCAAACAGTTCCTCCAGTCTGACAAGGTTTTCTTTTTCCTATTGGTTCGGTCATTCCTTGCAGATTCTTCAGGATCATAAATGTTGTTAGACCTGGACTACCTCTTCTACCACACTGACAGCTCCCTCTAACAAATCAGAAAGAGACTTCAGCTGCTTCAATTTTTGCCTGTGCCTCAATTGGAAAAAGGAAAGTAATAAGAGGGACTCACAGGTATTGGGTCTGTGGTTAAAACAGCTACTTGAGCTCTTTGACGGAGCTCCACAAAGCCTTCAATGCACGTCTTCTCCTCCAGATGCAGTAATATTTTTGCCAGCTCCACACTAACCTGCTCAAAATATGAAAAAGGAATCAAATCCCTGATGGTGTTTGGTTTTTCTCCTCATAAGATTTACACACCACTTCTAATGTTTAAACAAAGACAAGGAGGCATTCTGTATAGGCAACATGTCCATTCCTTAGGAGAGAGAGAAAACACATTAAGCCAAATGCCATCAGACATATTTCTCAAAACCCTGAACAGATTCCCCCATCTGCCAATTCTCTGTCCACATTCACTTGGGCTTTTTGGAGAAGTGGTAGCATCATGACATAGAATGAATTGTCACTGTAATTGATGGGTTAAAGGGTACAGTAGCACAGCCCTTCTCTTTCTCAGCTGGTGTCTCTGACACTTTCAAGTGTTCAGTAGCAGGCAGTGGCCAGTACTCTTTGCACAGTGACCTTGTCCCAGGTTCCTCTCCCCTGAGCTTGACCAGTACAATCCAACTGGTCAAGTTGGACTCCCTCCACAAAACACTATGCTTGTACAAGCAAATAGGGAAAGTTCATTTGATTTTGCCTCCCTTTTCGTTGGGGAATAACAATTAAATTGAATTTCCATTCAAAATCCAAAATGGCTGCTCTGTAATCTGCATTTCTAGGTTTTTCCTGCTCAGCACAAAGCATGGAGCTTCCTCACACTGACAAGCACTTTCCTCACACAAGCAAGGACGTTTCATTTTGAGCACTGGAGCTGCAAGACAGCAGAGTGCTGCCAGCACTTTTGCTGCTTCTCTGTTCCATCGTGCTCTGTAGCATCACCTTCAAGGCAACTATTTCCTTCTACTTCTAAGTTGAAAGCTTGTGAATGTGTACCTTTAACCCAGCTACACATTAGCCTTCTCCACTGGCATGTTCAGTCTCCTCATGACAGCAAAGGGATAGGCGCTCTGGTACTACAGCCCACTGGTAACCTAGATCATAACACTTCACCTCTCTTGTTGCTGCTGGATTCTTCCGAACCAAGCTCTCAAGAGCCTTGACTGTAGCTTCCCATTTGTCCACATCTTCAGATCTTGATCCAGTCAGAACTGAAATCAAAAGACAAACAAAAGTTATTAACAGAACGGCTGTGCTTGCGTAAATACCCAAACTTCCTTCTGCCAATCATTTGTCTTGGTACAGACACTCAGCATGACCAGCATTAGGAACTAAACTGAAATTACTCAAAAATTCTACAGGTTCTTCAAATTAGCTCAGAAAAAACAAACCTACAGAGTTCACTCTCCCAGGCTCAGTAAGAAACAGATAAAGACTCAGCCCAAAATCTCCTACCTTCAATACAGTCTCGGATATACACAGGAGCCTTAATTTTTAGCTCTTTATCCTCAGACATGTCATAAGGGGTAAGGTCATCATCACTGTAAAAGAAATAAAGGCAGGGGTTAGTTTACGGGGTGCAGATGTTCTTGCTTTCCCCAGACAGCCACACAAAGAGAAAGAACCAGCATATACACTGTCATAACCCCGTCACTCCTGTATCACTCAACAGCACTTGGCCCGAGAGGGATCCTTGGGAGTTCTAGGGAAAGAGCAGTTCTGTGACCAGATCTGGAACTGGATCTCCTGGTCAAGTACAGGAAGGAGTTAGCTGACCAAGAGACTAGAAACTGACTCTTGAGACTTCATTATAGATTGATATACGTATATATATACATACATATTAACATATATATTTATATATATATTTTTTCTTTATATAGTGACAGAATAAAGCAGGTTCACTATTAAAATGGGTAAATACATCCACAATTTCCAGGAAATATATATCTAAATCAAACTGAACAAATACAGTGGTTGCACACAATGCAGGCATTGCCTAATTTATTGACTAGTGAAATTTCCTATGCAAAGCCCTGCTCTGCTGCAAACCACTCAGCTGAACAAGGTCAGAAATCACAACAATTGCGAAGAAATGCAGGTACTGACAGATCCTTTTTCCCCCACACCTGCCATTTATTTTCCATTTCCTTCCTGTTTCTTGCCCTGTACCTGTCAAGCTCAGCATCCAGCTCCTCATCTGGCATCACAGGGGCTGCTGTATGGGGTTTCTCATTACTCTCTGGTACCAACGGCAGTGCAGCACCTGCTTTCTCACTCCTGTTGTGAGGAACAAGAAGTTTTAAAATGGATACAGTAACAGTCCTTACTCACAAGGAAGAAACTACCCACACTACCAACCCTCGCTGCCTAAACAGAACAGCAGGCAATTATTCCTGCTGTAGTTTCACACCCAGCTTGGCTAACGCAAAGAACAAAGTACTGGGAAGGAGAATGGACTAAGGGAAGAAAAGAAGCAGAATTTTCTAACAGAAGAGCAATGGATAAAAAAAAATTAAACTGGCTAATTTGCTATGTTCCCCTGCACAATATCTGGGACTGCTAAGGAAAGACTCCAATAACCAGATCACATTGACTTGCACCAGATTTGAAACTGTGAATGAAACTGAACTGAGAGTAGGTTTAGATTGGATATTAGGAAGAAATTCTTCCCTGTGATGTTGGTGAGGCCCTGGCACAGGTTGCCCAGAGCAGCTGTGGCCGTCCCATCCCTGGAAGTTCAAGGCCAGGTTGGACAGGGCATGGAGCAACCTGGTCTTAATAGAAGGTGTCCCTGCCTATGGCAGGGGGTGGAATGGAGTGGGCTTTAAGGTCCCCTCCAACCCAAATCATTCCATGATTCTACTAAATGGGAAAAAAACATTTTTCACCATAGCTAATAGGATGAATACAATAATTGCAAATATTTCTTTTGTGTCTATTTCTGTGGACTCTGGCATTGTCCTTTCGTCTCTCTGCTTCTCAAAAGCTGTCTCTAACACCTGTCTATACTGATCATGCCCCTAAAATGGGAGCAATAAGTCTTTTGTACTTTCCTGGAGTGCTGGACAGCTTCATCTGCTAATAACATAAAGTGCTTCATTCCTCTGCTGATCAAACAGTGCTTCAAAGAGCCTCAGCAGATGCTCTGGAAGTTAAGAGCACTGAAGAGCCAGTCTTTAGAGTGACAGATGCAGTAGATTTTTGTCACGGGTGAATGGGCTAAGGGCATACAGCACAAATACCAGATTTCCAAGAAGCAAACAGAAATGCCCATTTCATTCTACCCAAGGGTACACAAGACCCCTGCACCACAATTTCAACACATGCAGCTATCAACAGGCAATTTTCATACACACTACCAATTGAATTATGAATGTAATTAAATCACACTGTAAGAAGGTGGTGCATTATGATGCTTAAGAATACATAAAACATCCTGAATACTGTACATAGTTCTTGTGTATAATGGGAAAAAGGCAGGGAGAAGGGCAAAAAGACAGCATGAATAGTAGCAATAACTTACTCATCATCTGGAAGGCTGGGGACAACACAGAACGGTGGAGTCTGCACCAGAAGGGACTTCAATTCTCTTGTTTCATTGTCTTCTTCATACTAGACATTCAGAATAACTGTTTCTGCACTCTATTACTTACTGCAAATATGCCCAGCATTCAACATTTCACCCTTGTACTGCACATGGACTAAATCATGAGCAGATGAACCCTCACCAATCCCGTTTGTTTCAATCCCTGTGCTGACAGCAGCAGCAGCAGCAAGTGGCTGCATATGTAATCTTCATCCTTATATTTAAGAGTAGTACCTGATGACATCTTGTCTGAACATTATTTCCATGTTTCAAACATTTCATAAATGGCAATGTGACAGGAGGGATGTGGCAGGCTTTTAAAGAATTAATGTGATTTAATCAGATAAGTCACATAAATTCTACTGGAAATAGCAGAGCAAATACCTCCATGTCAGTCTTGAAAACCCCAGCTCAGAACAGGTCTTCCCACCATGTCAGGGACTGAATGCCTAGACCCACTGGTCTAGGTCTGAAGCTCCCTCTCAACTCCCACGAGTCAGATTCTGATTCCCTCACGCAGTAAGATAAACTTTCATTACCAAGTTTATCCTGAGCTCTGCCAGCAGATTGCACTCCTGAGGTAACTCTTAGCCACCTAGCCATTTCCTATACAACTGTTTTTTGTAAACAGATTCTCTCTTTTTGAAGGTATGGCTGCCTCTCCTTATTTCCAGATAAAAAAGTGCTGTAATGCCCTGGTTCATCTGGTTTAAAGCTTTTACTTCCTCTAAGCCCAGCACACCAGTCATAAATCCCACTGAAACCTTCACCTCAAACTTCAGGACAAGCCCCTCAGTGTTTATTTTCAAGCTGATGCTCTCTGCCACCACCATGCCCAGACGCCGTAGTTGTGGCAGACTGCTGTCCAAGTGGCATTTCACACCCTCCATCATGCTTGTGAGAAGCTCTGAAACAAACAACCAACAAATAGTGCGTGTCTGAAATTCTAAAACAGTGGCAGAAACAAACACCCATCTTTATGTGCTTCCCTGAAGGCAGCTTTACCCACTCACCACCCAATAATGGATAAAAAGGGTCCCTGAACTGTGGCTTCCCTCTCTGCAGTGGCAGTGCTGCCCTCCAGCACCAGTGCAGCAAACCCACACCCTTCCTGGCGTTATAAATGATTTTTTGGAGTTCAAGTTTCTTGGTTCGAGCTATTCAGTTTTGAGTTCAAGTTTTCTCTGTTCGGGTTATACAGTTTTGGGTTCAAGTTTCCTCTGTTCGGGTTGCGCGGTTTGGGTCTGTAGAGGGATGCAGTGGGGGTGGGCATCCGGAGGCTGGCACTCAGAATGAGGGAGGACTTTAAAGAGGCCACTGTGGCCCTTCTGGATGGACAGCATCGAGGATCAATCGTCTCCCGAGTCCAGGCAGATGGTGACAACAAAGCACTCGACGCCCTGTGAGGCAGAGGGCAGACCCTGGACACGAGCCAATCCGGAGCTTAGTGGCGGCAAAAACTGGCCAACGAACCGTGGACTTGGGGGGGGACCAATGGGAAGAGACTGCAGTTCGAGAAAACGGAGACACTGGGGGGGAACTGCGTCCTCCTGTGGCAGTCAGCTACACACAGAGTACCTCTGCCTCAGTGCTGGGAAGGGTTACTCCCTTCTCCTAACCTCCTGGATTTGAAGGTCTTATTAAACCAGTTAATCCTGCCCAACCGTACCTGGCTACAGTGTTTATTTCACTGGGGTACAAAGTCAACAAAACATTACAATATATTCTAAATTTGCAATATTTTTTGTTTTCACTGAAACAAAAAAGGATGATAAGTCAAGTCTTTAGTTCGGTTTTAGAGCACTTCAGAGTCACTTAAATAAAAAGTCATGTTTTGAGGACAAGTTCTGACCAGTACAACAATCACATAGAGACAGATATTTGCCTAACTTTGGATAAGTTCAAATAGGCAGACAACACAAGTATGTCTCAGCCCTTGGGGAATACTGGTTGCCAGCTTCACCAGGCAGGCTTACTGCTGATTTGACTGACCTCCTTCATCTCAGAAAACTCGTCTTTTCAATAGCTGTCAGACAAAAAACTGACTATAATACAACAGAACTGGTAGTACATATCAGGTCACTTATTCACTTAAAGAACAATTAATTCTAGAATGAAACAGATGAGCAAGTCTTAAAGTGAACCTTCACATCCCCCATAAGTCACACACACACAGAGAAGTAATTCTAGACATTGTACAGATTTTTTCATTGCAACAGAAACAGAGATTCTAGGCCAGGACCCCAGTGTGCTATGCAGTGTGAGCACAGAACTGGGGGCCCATGCCAGCGACGAAGCTGCTCACTTCACACTGAGGAATGCCTGTGGACAGTCAGACACCAAGCTAACAGCTTTTCACCCTCAGATACCTTCCCTGCCTCTCTGGAGCTGCACCCATGCTCCAAGGTTAAGCCTATAAATTACACATCACACCGTTCCTCTCACTAGTCCCAGAGTCAGTCCTTGTTTTCCTGTGACAAAACTTCAGGGTTTTTAAACAGCTGCTCAGGTAAGAACCTTAGGGCAAAGTTAGGCCTTCTTCAATTCCATAACCTAAAGTTATGCACTAGGAATTCTATCATATCAATGCTGAAGATGATTCCAGCAGGTTGCCCCATTTGCCAAGGTGAAAATGAGACAATTCTGCTTATCTGCAGATCAAAACAAGGTATTTTTCTACTCACAGTAAGACTCTCTGCTAAACAAATCTAAGCCCTGGTCCTCACATAGCCTCACCTTGTCTGCAGCTCTGAATTTCAGGCTCCTTCAGGTGGGAGAGGCAGATGAGGATGGCCTTGCTAATGTACAGCTGCTGCTCAGCTGGGGAGTGTTTCACAGCACTGCTGCTGCTCCAGGTCTCCAACAGCTCCTGCAGCACCTGAATCAGAGAACTCAGGTTGGCCTGAAACAGATCTTTTCTATACAGAGTAAATTTTTTGAAGTACATTTTTACTCTCCCTACAAAGAGAGTAAAAAATTACAAATTTTGTATTTCAGGGCCCAAAATGTACTGTGTTTGACCACCCAAGAACTGAACCTTCATTTACGATCCTGTTAAATATAATGGGGTTTTAAATTTAAAAGTGATGTTTATTTCTCATTAATAAATATTTTATGTAAAGCAATATGTATTATTTTCAAAAAACAGTATGATATTATATGGTTTTCTATGTGTTCAGTCCAATTTTAGATAACTGTCAGTACTTCCAGATCATTTTAGAACATGTGAACAGTGGAAAAAATAATAATTTGACAAAATGGTAGGGATTTCCAGATATACAGATTTCATAGAAGTTTCATCACACTGCTGACTCAGAGAGGCAAAATATCTGCTATCCCCACTAGGGAAAATGTACATGAGAGAGATTCTGAAACATCAAACATTTGGTAAACAGACAACTCTCCACCAACTTTTTGTCGCCATGTGCCCAGCTACACAAACAGGGTGACAGAGGAAGCTGAGAAGGACAGAGGACATGGGACATCTGTCAGAATCCAAGCCTCGCTAGGTTTTGCTACTTGGAAGACAATTTACCGATTAAATATGAAAAATTAATGCCAGCAGTGCAGAAAGCTTTGATTCATTTATCAAAGTTCACTTGTGATATGGCTGGGCTTCCCTCACTCTCATGAACAGCAACCAGAAAGTCTGAGAGAAGCACCAAAACTGTGCACCCCCAGACACACACAGAGCAGAATGTTCTCCATCAGACAGCTCATCAGCGACTCTGTGAACCTTACTCTGAGCAACAAGGTGCGCCGGAGGCTGTCCAGGGACAGGTAGCCAAGGAGGTTCTGCAGCACTGCCGTCTGCAAGGAAAACCACAACTCCTGCTTCAACTGGACATAAAGCTGTCATCCAGCAATGACAAGTGCCTGTTTTTATTTACTACATTAAACTTCATTCTGAGGGACTGGTTGACAGCATTGAGAAACAGAAAAGTAAGCAAATTTTAAAAAACAAGCAAACACACATTTGCTGTTGGTGATGAAATACATGGAAAACCATGACAGAAACACAGTACAGTATTTTTACCAACAAAACCAGCACAATCCCAGGCAAACATAGAACTCACAAAGTCTAAAGAACATCTCTCATAACAGCATCACAAGCCACAGAACAGTTTCTAACACCTTGTGACAAACTTAGGTGCACAGGAAAAAACCCAACAGTCCTTGTCTCATGTCTTGGATCTAATTCACATCCCTGAGGGTGGGTCATGGCTGTTTCAGTCTCCTCTTTCAGGTTCTAAGATAACTGAATGAGGAGAGCTCCCCAGAATTCTGAAACTCTGTGCAAATAACCACTTGGTTCCAGAGGAGTACAGTTATTCTACTAATCACCATTAACCCTGAGAGAGCACATGAATCCCATGATTTCAAAGCTACTGTTCACCACTACCTCCCTTTTACACTCAGCTGTCAGTGAACAGCTGTACAAATGTGGGGAGACTGAGGGCTCATTTTGGAAGGAAGAGTTAAACCTTATTCAGGAAGAGTAAGAGCTCAGCTAAAAACCACACTGGCACTGGGGAAAACCCAGCACTACTACACTGCTGTTCCCCACAGAGTCCTCACCGTGTGGCCATACTGCAAGAGCAGCATCTTCTGTGTCACCACAAACTGAGCCTTCTTGTTCTTCACAACCAGGTTCCCTAGCAATCTGGACAAGACATCTGCCCTAACAAGACAACAACAAAACATCAGGAATCCATGTTATTGCTCTCATGCTACTCCTAATTATAGGAAAATCTGAGAGTAGCTATTTGCAACCAAGTCTCTAGAATACCTCTAAACTCAGACAATGAGCCAGTAAGGGCAAAGAATGTTTTCACTTGTTTTTCCACTGCATGTCATGATGCAGATACTTAAGAAATGGTGTAGGTTCCCCCTGAGAGGCAACAACTTTATACTTTTACTACTTTATCCCTTGAGTCTTTTAGGAAATGGCAGTGTAAAAAACCACCTACACAAACACAGCACCTTTCACAGACCAATTCTGCAAGTATTTGTGACAATTCCTGCCTTTGCTGTGGATCAGGGAGAAAGCAGAGCTCTTACCCAGGCGCTCCCTGCAGAAAACCAAGGACCACTGCTTCCATCCAGCGGTCTGGCACACATTCCACCAACCGCCAGCATATCCTCTGCCAGATGCAGTCTGACTTGGTGAGGTCTGTCAGGTGGGGCACCAAAACTCCCAGAATTTCCTCTGAAGCAGAAGAGAAAACAGTAAATACCCTAGATGGGCAGGACTGGTGCAACAGCATCTGAGACTGACCTGAGAATTTCAAGATCTTCTCAACATGAAAAAATACAACATACAGTTTGCAGTTCTAAATTGCTCCTGCAGTAGAAATCAGAATTGAATCATGGAATCATTTAGGTTGGAGAAGCTCTCTAAGACCATCGAGTCCAGCTATAACCCACCACTGCCAAGGCCAACGCTAAACCATGTCCCCAGGTGCCACATCCACATGGCTTTTAAATCCCTCCAGGGATTTAATGACTCCACCACCATCCCGGGCAGCCTGTTCCAATGCCTGACCACTCTTTCCAAAAATAAGTTTCCCTTAATATTCAATCTAAACCTCCCCTGGCACAGTTTGAGGCCATTTCCTCTTGTCCTGTCCCTTGTTCCCTGGGAGCAGAGCCCGACCCCCACCTGGCTGCCCCCTCCTGTCAGGGAGTTGTGGAGTGAGAAGGTTCCCCCCGAGCCTCCTTTTCTCCAGGCTGAGCCCCCCAGCCCCCTCAGCTGCTCCTCATCAGACTTCTGCTTCAGACCTTTCCCCAGCTCTTTTGCTCCTCTTTGTTCTTGCTCAAATAAGAACTGGAGAACTGACTGGTAACAACCACCCTAAGCAGCCTAAGGAACTGGCCAGCATTCCTCATCACAGCAAAGAGCCAGAAAATCTTTCTTCTTCTTCTTCCTCACCCCTGTTAACTACTGAATTCAGAGGCTTCGAAGTCCTAAGCAAAGCCAGACCGACAGCTGCTCCCACAAGAGGGCTACTGCATGTGGGCAGGGACTTACGCTGGTATTTACAACACTTTCAGACATGAAAAGCACTAAAAGAGCATTTAATAGTCATGCCCCAAATGGCGGAATGAGAATCTGCCCATCCTGATTCTCATCCTGATGAGGATGTTCTCTCCATCAGTTTTTGAGAGAACAGGTCCCATTCATATGAACTGGCAGAAAAGCACCAACATATACCAGATGCAGCTAGGCAGCCCCAGAGAGCAGAGGGCAGCCTGTGCAGCCCAACTCAGAACAGCTCCAAATTAACTCGTTGGTCTCCCACTCCTTCCGTTGATCATCATCACAGTCATCCTCCCATGCTAATACACTAAAACACTTTCCCTGTCCCCAAAAGAGCACAGTAAAACACTCACTTTGCCTTCCGTGGACACACACCTTCCCCAGGACATGAGAAACAAAAGAGATGGAGCAGTCCAAGCCATCTGGGATAAAAGAGACATGAGCTTTAAGAAGTGTGCCACCAGCATCCTCCAACCAACCTTCAGGAGGAGGTGCAGAGACTTCCACAAGTGCTGTATCCCAAAAACACAGACTCTAACTTTTTCTCTTCAAGCATCATCTCCTCCTCCCTCCACTACCTGCCTTCAGGCACAAGCCAGCATTCAGTATTATTCAGTGACAGGCAGAAGGCTAAAGCAGCTCAGTGCCACTTTAACACGATGGTAGCAATGCCACTGGCTCCTTCAGTACCACTGAAATCTCCCAAACAATTCCTTCAGTACACACCAAGCGACCACAACTAAGCTTAGCAACAGATGATGCTGCTTAGTTGCTTGGAGGATTGCTGCTTTCAATGGATTCTAAAAGGCCTCAGCTATCTTCCTCATTCCTGAGACTTTATGCTTTTAGGATAGTCTGAAGGAGGAATGTGAAGCTCTGCAACACTCATCATCTCTATTTCAAGCGGCAGCCATGGGGTCCACGCACAAAACACTTCTCCAGAAAAGGCAACCCTACAGTACAGTCATCCTGCAGCCTTACCCCGCAGAGAGTTGGAGATCTTCTGCAGCACCTGGAGAACTGCACCACCCAGGAGAGGGAAGTAGGTCTGTGGGAAGAACACTGGTGGGTTTTTCCCCTGGAGTTTATTGCTCACATGCTCGGGCAAACACACGATCTTGGTGAGCAGGGCATCCTGCAGCTCCGGGCAGCCCGCCTGTGCTTGCTGCTGACAGACCTCCCACAGTAATGCTGACACCCGGCCCTCCTGCAGGAACTGCTCCAGGACCCCAACGACCTCCCTCGGGTCAAGGCCAGGGCTGGAAGAAAATAACTGTAAGTTCCTGCCTCTTTTAAATGGTAAAAATAAGATGTGCATGCTATTGCTTTTCTGTTATGGTATCACCACTGAAACGCCGCTGCTCTGTTACACTGGATTAAAAAAAAAAAATCAAATGAAAGCGATTTTAATCTCTTTGTATCTGCAGTTTCCTCGGCTCCAAACATTCAGGACCTTCAACAACCACGACTGAAAGAGCTCTGTGACTCTGCGGAACGCACAGCATCGCGTGGGGTCTGAAGACACTCGGGGCAGCGCAAGGGCTGCCCGCGCTCACCCACATCTCCGCGCCCTTGCGCACTTCAGCCCAGCTGGGAGGAACCCCCAGACATCCCTCCTGCGCGCCGAGACCAGCCCTGGGGAACCCCAGCCCGTCAGCGCTGCGGGCCCCCGCCCGCCTGCCCCGGGGAGCCGGACTGACCCCGCGGAGCCGAGGGCCTCCAGCAAGACGCAGAGGACAAGGCCGGGCGGGCCTTCCAGGAAGCAGCGCTGCCACACGCCCTCGGGCCGCGCTGCGCCAGGAGCCCGGGCCAGGCTGCGCAGGAAGGCGCCGAACAGTGCCCGCTCCCGCTCCCCGAGGGCGGCTGGGCCGCCCGCCGCCGCCAGAGCGGCGCGCACCGCACCCAGTGCCGCCACCGGCCCCTCCCC
>VZRV01008914.1:119454-236165 GCA_013398115.1 Falcunculus frontatus | reverse complement strand
TCCTGACTAAAGTCATAATCAGGGGTAGATGCTGATGTAAAGGTATAGCTGAACACCAGTGACTTGTTATGTAATGTCTAAAACCTGGTGGGACTGTTCAGAGACTCTAAAAGCCAGAGGTGAAAATGACAGCTTTGGTATTTAAGAATCCTAGAAATTTTGACATCTGAATTTTCTGGTCAAGGATTTGAATGCCAGTGTGGAAATGACAAAACGATTAAAACTTGTTTTCATTGGCAACCCCTCTTAAATGGCATCAGGAAACTTACAGGGGGCAGGGTATGATACTGGGAACAGTACTTGGAAGTTAATGGCTTCAGATGTGGGAGATCGATGTTTTGCCTGGTTTCAGCCAGCAGTTCAAGTTTTCCCAGGGCTTTGTTGGACTGCTCATTGCAGGTAACTTTCACTACATGCAAAAGGATATCACAGCAGAACTCTTGGAGAATGTGCCTTAGGGGCAGGGAGAAAACCTTGAAAATGATCTGCAGGGTCTGGAAAACTTAAAAAAAAAAAAAGAAAATTAAAATAGATATAGCTCTGTGACTTCTTAGGCATGACTCTTTGGGTCTGGAGGTAATGTTTGCCTTGCATCAGCTATGAAGTTGTGCAATGATCGTGTAAGAACTGTTCCTGCTGACCCGGCAGGCACAGGAAAACCTCTGAAACTTCAAATATTTGAAGTTTCAAAGGGCCCAAGCAATGAAGGGAGGCCTCTGAGATTGTGCTGCAGGCTGTGATGTTTCAGAACACCCATCTGGCCTGTGTTACTGTGTTTTTGCTTGCTGTAACCTCTGCTTTTTGTTGCTTCACTCTGAAAGTCTGCTTCCAGCAACACCAGTAGGAGCTGCAGAGGGTGAGGTTGTGTCCATCAGACCTTCAGTGTCAAAGGGATCAGACACTGCATATAATCACAGAATCATTTTGTAAAGTTCTCCAGGACCATTGAGTCCAAGCTGTGACTGATCCCCACCTTGTCACCAGCCCAGAGCACTGCGAGACACCTCCAGGTGTTTCTTGAACACCTCCAGGTATGGGGACTCCACACCACCCTGGGCAGCCTGTTCTGAAGCTTGAACACCCTTTCCATGAAGAAATTCTTCCTGATGTCCAACCTGACCCTTCCCTGGCAGAGCTTTAGGCCATTTCCCCTCATCCTGTCCCTGTTCCCTGGGAGCCGAGCCCGACCCCCTCCTGGCTGCCCCCTCCTGTCAGGGAGTTGTAGAAGTGAGAAGGTCCCCCCAGGCCTCCTGTTCTCCAGGCTGAGCCCCTTTCCCAGCTCCCTCAGCCTCTCCTCATATGACTTAAATGTGTGGCAGAGGGTACCGGCTTAGGACAGTGTGTGAGCAATTAGAGAAATTGGAATCTCAAAGGCTTCTTCTCCTTCCCAGAGCACCAAGGGCTGGAGAATATTCAGCAGCCCACAGGCAGTGTCTGCATGGGCTGTATGATTTTCTGCCAGTATCTCAAGGGACGCAACAGATGAGTTACAAGAAGAGAATCAAAGCTGAGTCTGTTGTGTCTGTGAATTATGGATCAGGTTTCAAACCTTCCGTTAGTCTGAGCCAAATTTAGAAGCCTTTCTGCTACCTCTATCAGCTGATGTCAATGTAAGTCTTCTGCAGGTGTGGTGAAGTTACTCAGAGAATCATAGAACACTTTGGGTTGAAAGGGATCTGAAAGCTCATCCCATTCCACCCCTGCCATGGCAGGGACACCTTCCACTATCCCAGGCTGCTCCAAGCCCCGTCCATCCTGGCCTTGGGCACTGCCAGGGATCCAGGGACAGCCACAGCTTCTCTGGGCACCCTGTGCCGGGGCCTCCCCACCCTCACAGGGAATAATTCCTGCCCAATATCCCATCTAATCCTGCCCTCTGGCAGTGGGAAGCCATTCCCCCTTGTTCTGTCACATCATGCCCACGGTAAAGAACTTCTCAGGAACCTTTTAATTTTGCTAATGGCACACCACAAAAGCAATGGAAAAACAGAGGAACGTTCTGCCGAATTTACTTGTTTTTTCTTTTATCAGAAGGGACATAATTAACTTTCATCTGTCATCTGAATGTCCAGGAAACAAGGGATCAGGAATAGCTCCTCAGTGCCTGGAATGCTGTTTAGACTGTTTTCAGCATACAGGCATGTGATGATGCTGGATGGTTTACACTTTAAAGGAAAGTGCATCTTGTAATTACCAAAATTTCACTCGCAAAGAGAAATTATTGTTCTGGTTGTCTGGAAACAGAGCCGACTTGATTGCTGGGAGTGAAAGGAGTCTGGAAATAGTCATCTAAGAGAGGTGCTTTGATTTCCTCATTTCTTAACTGTTTGCTGTGTAGATTAAATCGGATACAACTCCCTCCCTTTGCCCCAAGCTGCCTTGGCATCTGGAACTTCCTGGTGGTAGACTCCAAGTTTAGTCCTTAAACTGTCAATTCTCCATCTCACCTTTCATCACTTCTCTGTGTGCCACGGCACCACTCACCACCTGGTGCTTCCTAGCAGAGTCCTTATTGGCAAATGCTGGAAGCTGGGCATAAAGAGAATGTGGTGAAAATCTCAGACCTCCCCAGAAACCTGGAAACTTGAGGCACTCTGAGTCTGAAAATGTAAAATTGGTTCCACTGCTTAAGTCTCTGCTGAAAGAAGAGATTCAGGGAGCTGAAATAGCAAATGTCGCCGTTCTCCAGATGCTGGAAAGTCAGGGCTCTGCAAAGGAACTTTGATTTCATTAAACAATTTCCAAATCCCACTCAGCATTACTACAATCCTGCTGGCAGCAATTCCTAGGAGCTGCTCAAAAAGGACAATCTTTAAACTCTGCAGTTGGCTCAATATTTAAAATTACTCTTGGGCTGGCTACAACACTGTGCCTTGGTGGTTGGGAAGGAATTTTACATATTCAGCTTCTAGTGGAATATTAATTGGTCCCAGCATACAAGAGGCAAGTGATTCCCTTTTCAGGGATGAAGTGGAAAGCTAAATGTTATCCAGACCACTGCAGCAAGGTGAAAAACAACAAGGATCTTGGGACTCTGAATGCCAAGTTCTTTCTGTTCGAATGGTTTGAGCGGTCTCATTCCACGTGTTTCATCACCCCCTCTGATTGATTGCAGAGAAACCATGGCAGAAGCAGGTCAAAGAGCTCACCTGAAAGTTTTGCCTTGATCTGAGGCAGCCTGGTCTTGGCTCTGGCAGCAGGGAAGTTGGGCATGGCACAACAGGCTGTTCCTGAGAGTCTCCAGATCAGTTTAAATCCTTTGCACTGTGGTGCTCTGGTGTGGCTGCAGCCACAGCAGAACATTCCTGGCTACAGGTGAGAGTTTCCAAGAGCTAGGAGAGAACATCTTCAGCTGCACGGAACGAGGAGAAAGGATGTAGAGAGAGGCTCTGGCTTTTGACTGGCAAAAGTTTCAATCGGCGTGTTGGACCCTGTTCCCAGTGCTGAAATCCAGGCTGACTGGTAAAAAGTGCCCACCCCTTTTTTCTTTTTTGGCTTATGGATCTGCATCCACGTCTCCCAGGGCAGTGCCTGGGTGGGATGGCAGGCATGTGGTGAGGTTCCTGTTTGGCACCGCCTCTGCTTGTCCCCCCCGTGGTTCCTAGCGCAGTCTCCATGCTCGTAGCTCTACCAGCTGGCACACACGCTCTTTCCCTGGGATGTGCCCCAGGTCAGGTTCCTTTCCCAGGATCCCACGGCAACAACAGGGCATGAATCCAGTGACCATCAAGTCTGTTGGCCTTTAGGTGCCCTAAAACACCTGTAGTGTTGAGTGATACCCAATTCCTTTTGTCACTCAAGGAGTCAGATTCCCACAGTGTCCAACCTTGTGACTGGCTGCAATCTGACAGCTTACAAGGAGGAGGAACTTTATGCTTTTTCTTATTAAATTTGAGCCTCCCACAAGTTTTTTGTGATTTGGGAAGTTCTTAAAATGACCCCGTGCCACAGAATTCAAGTGGAACTGCAATTTGAAGGTGAATGGAGGAACGTCTCTCGTGGGATCTTCAGAACGGACATGGTTACACCTGTCTCTGCCTTGTGAACAGGCAGCAGTTTCCAACATCGTTTTCCAAAAATCCCGTTAACTTTTGGGCTGAAACTGGGTGTCCTGGTGATCTGCCACGTGTCTCGTGTCTAGGAGGCTTCTCGTGGGTGCTTTGGTCTGCAGGATGATGGTGGCAGTTCCCCATGGGTGAATTCCCCTCTGGTGCTGGGGAATCCTCAGGGAATGACAGCTTGTGAGTAATTCCAGTTGCTGCCAAGACATGAAGGTCCTGGGTCCAGTGCTAAGGAAAGGGTTGACTCACCCCATGGACAACTAATGGCTAGAAGTGAATGAAATAACTGGATTCTGCATTTAGGCTATGAAGATACCAGGAATTCAGTGCTCCCTGAATTCCCCCAGTGGGGAGTTCAGTCCTGGGAAAAAGGCACTGCAGCCCATCGTTTATCAGAGAACTACTGCTAAATGGAGAAAAGCTGACAACAAATATTTACCCTGGGATCAATTCTGTTTAAAGTGCAATGTTTGGAGCAGAGCGTGGACGTGGGGAGGTCAGGCGCAGGATCAAGGCTGCATTTATATAAAGACAGAGGGATATGCACTGGGAATCCTTGCTTGGAAAGGGAAAAGACTGGAGGGTTTTGAAAGACACATTATGAAGACCTTAATTTTTATCCTCACACTGAGCATTTTCTCATGTTCAGGTAAGTTGGAGCCATGTCCTCCTTCTTAGGGTGGTTTTGGGGGGAAAAGTACAAGCCTACAGTGGATTTCTGATGGAGCTGTGCATTCCTCTCAGGGTTTCCACCGTATGACTATGAACTCCCTGTCACAGAAGAGGCTCTCAATGCTTCCATTGCACGGATCAATTCCCAGTCGTGGAGCAGAAACCTCTATGGTGTTGTCAGGAGCCGAGTCATGGGAGTAAGTGCGCAGCCAACGGAGATCCTTCACCTGAAATGTGCTTTGGTGGGGTGGAAAACTCTTTTCCACCCAGCCCTGGAAACCCAGATTTAGTTGGAGTTTGCTGATGCTGCTTGGAGGAGGGTGGGTTTGGGCCATCATCTGAAGTTAAGGCTTTAGGAACCTAAATACCTTTTGTATGTAAGTTTGTAATTAAAATACTTTAGGAATCCAGATTTTTCACGCCTGGAGTAGAAGTCCTTGAGGGTTGTTTTGTAGGATTTCTTTCAAAAGTGATGTTTTTAAATACCTCCAGCTAACTGCTTTGCTTTGGGCATCAAGCAACCTGGTTCATCTGATGCTCTTTGCTGATTAAATGCCCCCACAATTCAGGATTCTTTCTCTGATCTTTATTTATGTCATCTGTCTCTACGCACCAATTCTGGTTTAAATCTGCTAGAGTCTAAGTGCAAGCAGGAAACCCCTATCAGTTTTAATTTGTGGTGCTAAGAATTATACTGGATACCCCCTGAGTTAAGGAGTTAAACCTTCTTAAGTCAAAGTTATCACGTCCCTGCTCCTGAACACCCTCAGAACCTTTCTGTTTCCATAGGCAGCCTGTATCAAGTCTTCTGCAAGAATGAATGTCAAGATGACGTATGGATTTCTATAGTTTGGATTAAAATCCCCACGTATTTGAAAGTAGTGAAAATTTGTTGTTTGTTGGGGATTTTTTGGGGCACTGCTTTTTTTTCTTCTTTTTTGAGTGTCCCATCTTGAGCTAAAGCATTGATTAGACTATGAGGAAGAGAAAAGAATAATCGAAAAGCAACTAAGCTCTCTAAAGCTTGGGGCAAAGCCCATTGAGGCAGCTTTTCTCACACACATCAATCTGCTCTAAACTGGGTGCTGACCCCTCATGCCCTTCTGCCATCTTCTGCTTGAAAGAGAAGCAAGATTGCCAAGAGAGTGACAAGGACTAACGATGTGTTGTGTTGACCCTCCTCTCACCAGGTGGACATGTGGGACAGCGATGCTTACAGGTTAGATCTGCAGTTCAGCATCCGTGAGACCATCTGCAGCAAAGCTTCGGGGAGAGACCCCTTCACCTGTGACTTCAAAACCGGGCCTTTTGTGGTAGGTGCCCCTGGTGGGAATGGGAACCCTCCCCTCCATGCAGGATCTTCTCAGGATGGGTTGGAATGCTGCTGGTGCTGGAAAATGGGGAATGGCTGGCTGGCTTTCTGGTACAACCTGCAGCATGGAGTGGGTGTTAGCTGGGAAGGATCAGTGGTGGGAAACGCTTCTGCCTGGTTGGTGGGGAGGGCAGGGAGCTGAAAAGAGGATTTGTGTCTTGTGTAGTAAAGGTATGTGTGCTTTTGGGGCCAAATCCTGGAAGGACTGGCTTGTTCTCTAAGGTAAGAGGGTAGAAGAGCTGATGTTTCACTCGCTTTTGCCAGCTGGGCACCGTATAAAGCGTTATCTTCCTGTGTAGTGCAAATCCCCCCTCTGTGCTGACAGTGCTGATCTCTTTCAGATTTTTAACGCTCAGCCTGAAATACAAAGGCTCTTGGTACAGCTCTTGCTCTGCTCTGAGTCTTAAATCACCAGCCTTGGTGGAAATACATCTTCTTGGAGTCTGGACTTCTCTGTGCACAGTTACTTGGGCCTAATCACATCTCTGCTCTGGAGCCAAGCAGCTCACGTGTGCGTGCAGATGGCACCACACAGAGTTGTTGGTTATTGCTCTGCTACTTCTCTTTAAAAACACCTACGTTGGTGGCTACGGTGTTATCCCTTGCATCCTGAACTGACACCATCCCTCTCCTTCTTGGGGCAGTATGGTAGAGTGAGGATGTGTTTTCCAGACTTGAATGCAGGTTTTGCTGCAGTTTTTTGTCAAATTGCAGAGACAACATCTTTAAAGGTAGTTTAAACTTCCAGAGCTGGAGCTGCCATTGGCGTAGCCCTGCACTGTCTTTCTCTTTGTGCTTGGTGATGCCAGAGCTGCGAAAAGGATGTGGAGGTTTTCTCCTGCCTTGTGCAGTGTCAGAGGTTTGTACAACAAATAACCTGCAATAACTTGTGTGTAGTCGTGTATAATCCTTCTTGGGTTTCTTTCTCTTGGAATTTGTTTTTTAAATCCTTCTGCAGGTTCCCACCCCCAGTGAAACTCCCGTGAGAGGGTTTGTGTTGGATGTTTGCTCTATGAGATTGGCTCTACTTTGTTCTGTTGCAGCCCACTGCTTCCTGCAGGAGTGTTGTGGAAGTCTCTGGGGAGCTGATTTCCAGCATCACCGTGCGGTGCCATCGCGGCACATTCAGCTCTGAATCGATGAGCAGCGAGGAGGTAAGGAAGGGGAAGACTGATTTTTGCTGCCTGGAGGAGTGAAAATTCTGCTTGCCCTTTTTTTAAGAGAAGTCAGGTGTCTGTGTGTGCTCCTGTTGCAGCTGGAGGTCTGGATCAGGAAAGTGGCTATAGTTTGAAATCCAGCTGTCAGCTGTAACACTTCCCTTTCCATCAGCTGAGGGCTCTGACCTTGCCTGGGAGATTGTGACTCTCTCTGGCAGTCTGGCACATCCATCAACTCCAACACTTCCTTCACTATGTGCCGGGAGAACAGTGACTGGCACTTCTTGGACACACACAAATCCCTGTGGCTCTGGCTCTGTCACCAAACCCAGCTCTCAGCTGAGCATGTCATCACAGCACAGCCCAAGGACATTTGGTCTGCTGAGATCTGTGTCCCCTTTCTGAGCTCTTTTTTGGTTTTTAGGGTGTTATTCAATGCTGACCTAACCTGGGGATTCCTGCTGGCTGTTTCCAAATCATGCCAGTGTCCACTTTATTCATGAACTGACTCTTGAACTTGTGTGTCTGCACTTAGGACACAGCTCTACAGTGGGTGTTGTGCTTGAGGGAACACAGTTTCACAAGCAAAGATATGGACAGCTTTTATTTTTGGAAAGTTCAGGGAACTAAACGAAGAAGTTGAATTGTAGAATCTCTGAATGGTTTTGGTTGGAAGGGTCCTTAAAGCCCATCTTGTTCCACCCCCTGCCATGGGCAGGGACACCTTCCACTATCCCAGGCTGCTCCAAGCCCTGTCCAACCTGGCCTTGGACACTTCCAGGGATCCAGGGGCAGCCACAGCTGCCTGCCCGCCCTCACAAGGAGGAATTTCTTCCCAATATCCCACCTAACCCTACTCCCCTTCAGCTTAAGGCCATTCTTCCTTGTCCAGTCACTACAAACCCTTGTGAAAAGTCCCCCTCCAGCCTCCTTGTAAGCAAATAGGATTCTTTGATACTTTCCCTTGGCTCGAATTGCCAAATTAGCTCTTCATTTATTCTTTTTTTTTTCCCCTCAAAATCTCCATTCAGAGCTAGCTAGTGAGTGCACCCCAGGAAGCCTGGCTTTGCAGAGCAGGAAGAAGTCCTGGAATGTGTGACACAGTCTGGGGTGTTCAGTCAGTCCTCTGGGGGCTGACATAACTGTTGTTTAACAGGGCACTCAGCACCAGCACTTGCTTTTACAAGCAGACATCTTCCCCCAAGCCTTCCTTCACCATCACTTAAAATGCAGCGCTGTTGCCAATATTCCTGCTGGGGAATATATTTCCTGCAATGTTAATAAGGAGTAAATGCCAAAGGGAATTACTGGACTTGGAAAGGAAAGTGTTTCCCTCTGCAGAGGGCTGCAGCAAGTGCTCTGTTAGCTCTTGCTGTGGAGCTGTGACTGGGCTCAGGGGGTCTCAGCTTGGTTGAGGTGGTGTTGGTGTACCTGGGGTGGCATTTGGATGGGAGAAGGAATTGTGATTGACTGAGGCTGGCATCACAGAATATCCTGAGTTTGACGGGATCATGGAGTCCAACCCCTGGACTGCAGGAGCATCAGCAATAATCTTGTTTTTCAGTGAAATTAAGAATGAGGTTTGGAATTACTTTAGTGATCACCTAGTGCCTGAGGAAATGGAGAGGTGGGACTTCCTGCCAGGCGAGGTTTTTAAAGAAATGTCTTTAATTTCCAGATGGTGCACGTGCCGATAATGCCCCCTACCAGGCGAGGCAGTGCTCGCAGGGAAGGTAAGCCAGTTCTGCCGTGCTGGAATACCCTGACCCGTGTTTTCCTTTTGGAACAGCTCAAGATCATCTGCCTGGGGGAGAAGACAATGTGAAAAATCAGCTCTTTGCTCCTGGTCATGGGCAACTGTTCTTTTCCCTTGCAGAGGGGTGTCCAGTTGAGGGTGCAGGGAGAGCCCTGTCCTGCCAAGCCATGCTGAGGTTTATGCATTCTCTGGGTTGCCAGATTTGTGCCCTCATAACCAGTACTTGTGTGCAGAATGCCGAATATTTTCTATTCTAGAATCACAGAGTGGTTTGGGTTGGAAGGGACCTGAAAGATCATCCTGTTCACCCCCCTGCCATGGGCAGGGACACCTTCCACTAGCCCAGGTTGTTCCAAGCCCCATCCAACCTGACCCTGGACACTTGCAGGGATTGGGCAGCCACAGCTGCTCTGGGCAGCAATCAACACATGTTTGAAGGCACCTCATGCTCACAGATGTCTCCATGCTCTTTTTCTAAGATGATGCCTTTGCTCCTGAAGCCTTCCCATCAAGGGGAAGAGGCAGCAGCCCTGGAGACTGGAACAAGCCCAGTTACTTCGGCACTGACAAGATGGAATGACCTGGTTTGGGTGAGTATGGGGTAGGGTTGAGAGAATCAAAGAGCCCACAGCTCCAGGAACACTGGGGCTGGAAAAGGCCATCCCAGCAGGGCCTACATCTTTGGTGCTCCCACATCCTTCTGATCTGGGCCACCCACAGTGATGGGGTTTGGGTTAGGGCCGGCTTAGGGTTAGGGTTAGCTTTTATACACCTTGGGTGTGCAGGTTTTGTGGCAGGGTGGGGGAGTGACTGCTCAGGATGAAGGACTTTTAGCTGCTTCCCTCCTCAGAAGACGTCCCAGCTACAGAGCTCATGGCTGTCACTGAATTTTGAATTGTCCATGCCATATACTCCAATGTGCACCAGTATCCTGGGGTACAGGCAGTGGGAAAAGTGTGCAAGAAAACCCATCTGTAAACTTGGAGTTTGAGTTAGTGTAGGGTTCTAGCCCTTTTACCTCCATTTTCCTCATGACAAGAAGGACACTGTGGGCCTGGAGCATGGCCAGGGCAGGGAACGGAGCTGGGGAGGGGCTGGAGCCCCAGGAGCGGCTGAGGGAGCTGGGAAAGGGGCTCAGGCTGGAGAAAAGGAGGCTCAGGGGGGACCTTGTGGCTCTGCACAACTCCCTGACAGGAGGGGGCAGCCGGGGGGGGGTCGGGCTCTGCTCCCAGGGACAGGAGGAGAGGAAACAGCCTCAAGTTGTGCCAGGGGAGGTTTAGATCAGATATCAGGAATTATTTTTTTCATAGAAATGGTTTTAAAGCTTTGGACCAGGCCGCCCAGGGAGGTGGTGCAGTCACCATGCCCAGAAGCATTCACAAACCATCTGGATGTGGCACCTGAGGACATGGTTTAGTGCTGCTGGCTTGGTGGTTGGACTTGGTGATCTTAAAGGTCTCTTCGAACCTTAAAAATTCTGTGATTCCTTCTCTCTTGGCTGGCAGAGACATGTTTCTGTCTGATGCTCCATGGATTCTCTGGACCTCATCCAGACCAGTTTCCCTCAGCAAGGATGTGGGATCTGGAGCACGCTCTGGCAAAGAGGCAGATGAGTTGTTGGGTGCCCCGGTGCTTCAGGAAGTCACCCACCATCTCTGTGCTGGTGGTCTCCTCCCACCCACGGCTCGGTGTGTGTATCCTGCAGATTCTTCCAGGAAGGGCCGTGTCTTTGTGCCAAATCAAGTGCCCCAGGGCCACACAGCTCCTCAGAGGAAAAACTGAAGGGATCTGGGAGAACCACAGTGTAGTTTGCCCGGGAAAAGCACTTGTCTTGGGGAATCTGTGAAGGAGATGTTTGGAGCCCAATTAATGGGGATGATAATGAAAGACACCCCTGATTTATTGGAGCTGGCAGGGCCTATCCCACGCAAAGCACCTTTGCTGACCCGCCTCTGCGTGGGAGCAGCTCTAATTGCTGCTGCTGCTTTACCTGCCATCTGAAGGACTTAATCTAAAGAGAAGTGGTTTGAAAGAGTTTCAGCAACACGGAATGAGCTCATTCTTTGGCATGCTGAACGGGTTTAAAGTAGTTGGGGAAGGAAGGGGAAATTACTTAGTGCTCTGTCTTTGTGATTAAAAAGGCTTCGAGCACTCGGGTACATATCATTAGCAGGTCCCTGTCCCTGTGGAGTGCCAGAAGTGAGTGCTGCCTGTGTGTGGAGCTCAGCTCCAGCCTGCTGCGTTGGAAACGAGACAGTTTTAGATGGAATTTAGCACCGGTGACTCACCAAAAGCTAACACATGTTACTCATAAGCATGTAAGTGGTAAACCTCGATGTACCGAAGGAGGCAAGCCTCCTGCTCTCCTGGAAACGAGATATCAAAGGAAAACCCAGGCACTCTGCTCTGTTTGTAAGAATTATTCCATTAAATCCATGTGCTGTTTTAGTTTATCCCTGAGCCACTAAAGCCAATAGACTTCTTTAATCACTGCCTGTCTTCTTAGAGGAACCTCCAACTTCTCTTTGCATTTGAAAAGTGCCAGGTATCTTTAATTCTCTGGCTCTCAAGAAGACCTATCCCCTTCTCTGAGAAGCAGCACTCAGAAATGCTTTGTGCTCTTGTATCCAACGTCTAACAAATCTCCAAACCAAAAGCAAGATGTAAAATCTTCCTGAAAAAAAAGAAAAAAAACCCCACCCATGGAACAAATGGGGAGAAATTTATGGTCCTTGAAATGCCGAGCAGTTCGAAATTTAATACTTTCTGCTCGCTCCTGAAGATGGGTTGCAAGTGTCGTTTTATGGAGCTGTATTTCATGCAAGTGTCATTTATGGAGCTGTGTTTCCTACCAGCTTCCCGAGTTTTGGACATCTCAGAGGCAGATACATCAGGAGATTTAGAGAGAATATCAACCCCGCCTCCAAAGCCTCTTGTTTCTCTTGCTTTTATCAATATGACTTATTAGTTGCAAAGTCTGGAGAGGAATCTTCCTGATTTCGCTTGTATCCAGAATTAGAGGGTTTCATTTGAAGCCAAAAATTAAACAGATTTCATGGGTCTGAGGCCAGGAAAAGTTATTCCCGGCTGTTTTCCCTGGGTTTTGGCATGTGTGTGATCCAGGCTGGCATCATTACGAGCCATGCAGTGTTTGGTGGGGCATGGGGAAATGAGTGCTGAGTTTTGAAATGGCAGTAGCTCGACTGGCTTAGCTTAGCTGAGAATATTTTGGGGGAGGCTGGGGAAATAGCAACTTAATAACAGAAGACTTTCATCTCTTACTGAAAGAACCTGGTGCTGACAGGCAAAGCTAGACAAGTTCAGGTAAGAAACGAAATGTGGTATTTTTTTCCTTTTACACACCAGAATGGGTAACTGACTGCTGCAAAAATTGCTCAGGCAAGTGGCTGACAGTTTTTCATGCTGGATTTTACATTTCTGAGCGAGGCCTTCTTATCTTTTTGGCTACGGGAATTATTTCAGGAGAATTCTGTGCCTGACTTTGTGCAAGAAGCTGGGCTAAAAGAACTCGCTGGTGCTTTGTAGCTCTTCTTATTTATTAGAATGTGCTAAATATTCAAGAGGGGGAAAAAAAAATCAGTGCCATTGTTATATAAAGAACATTTTCAAGTCTGCAGCCTTCAGACCCACCAGTCTGCTGGTGCCTGCAGGAATTAGAAATTGCATACCAAAAACCCCATCAATGATTAATGAGCTTAATTCAGTGACAAGTCATAATCAGATTTTCTGGATCTGTTTCCTAGTCCGTCTCCAGAACTGGGGAGACTGTGAAATTCCCATGGCATGGGTCTTTCCCACAAATAGCTCAGGCCCACGGGGAGTGACAGGAGGGGGGAAAGCTGCTCCACAAGAGCTGATCACCTGTTCACAGCCCGAGCGTGCAACGAGCTGCAATCTGCTTAATGGTGCTCATGGCTCTGAATTGCAACGAGGAGCCTAAAAATGGCTCGAACTTACCGAGCACCTTGATCCTCAGGAAGCAAAAGGGCCCCTGATGCTTTGCTCTTCCAAAATCACCTGCCTAAGGCAGTTTTTTCTTGTGCAGGGTGAAGCCTGAACCCTGAATTATATCTGGAGTCTCCCCAGCAATGCTTCATGCCCTTGAACAGGGAAATCAAGAAGCAAGTTCCTGCCTTTGCAAAATACACGTGGATGGTGAATGCTGATTGTCCCTTGCTCATTAATCACCCAAGGAAAGTGGTTTTTAACAGGAAATCAACTTCCTTTGGCATCAAACCAAGGGGCTGTGATTTCCTCCTCAAGTTTTCTGTATTTTCTTCACAACTGCTCTCTGACTGAGGTCTCTGTCAATTGGCACAGCTTGCTGCTGGCAGGAGGGTGGTGGTGGCAGTTGTGGGGAGCTGATTAGCAGCACTGCACGTGCAGAAGTGGATAGACTGGCATCCTTAAATATTAGGGTGAGGGGTTTTTTTTCTTCAATGGAAGAGTAACAGGCAGCATTGGGCCTCTTTTCACACCTAAGAAATCCAGGATCTGACCTTTGGAGCGAAATGGGTGCTTGTTTATCTGTCTCCTATAAATGTAATAACAGAGCAGGGCTCACGCCTCTCCTGGGGTATGGAAAAATGAGCTTTAATCCCCAGTGTCCTCATTAAGGAGCTGCTTGATTTCAGTCACGGTTTTATATCCTCATGTCTTTGTTTTTGCCTCTCCTGTTCACCCACCCACTTCCTACAGTTCTCGTAAAGCAGCTTATTGCTTTCTGTGGGGAAAAAAAAGAGTGAAGCACCAGAGGGAAGGAAAATCCCCGCGGAGCGGGATCTGCTGCGGAGTGCGTGAGCTCCGTGTCGGATGAGCTTTGGGAGCGAGAGCTGGAGCAGTTCCTCTCTTGGGGAGAGGACAGGCTGCTGTTTTATTGCCCCTGCCACGGAGCCCGGTGGAGTCCTCAGTGTCACCTGGCAGCTGTGATGTGCTGTGGCAGGGGACAGCGTGCTTTCATCTGTTCCCAGGCAAAGGGCTGGGAGTGAAACAGAGCCAGGCAGGACCTTTCCCGCTGCTGAGGTCAGAGCGCAGTGCAGGGGATGGGGCAGAGGCACAGCACAGAGGAGAATCGCTGTGGCAGTCTCCTGGTGCTGTGATCAGCAGCGATTTTTGTCTTGCCCTTCGTCACCCTCTTCTCGATGTGTTTTGAAGGGTCAGACCCACAGCTGCGTGGAGGAAATTGTTCCTGCTTAGGGAGGACACGGAGCTTGGGTGATCCCTTAGGCTTCACAAGCGCCTTCATCTGATTCCAGGAGAAAACCAACAGGACTTCCTCCACTGGAGGAACAGAAAGGGCTCTCGACCGCCCTCAGCCTATTGCTCAGTGCTGGATTTTAGAAATGAGCTTGTCAAAGAAGCAGGCAGTGGGGAAGGACCTCTTGTCACCAAAACTGCGGGAAAAACAAAAACCCTCTAACAACATTTTTAATGTTAGAGAGTCGAGGCATTACTTTATTTTCTGGCCAGGATGTCATTCTGGCCAGGATGTACCACAGAAATCATCTCATCCACACATAGCCCGGGTGTGCAGAGAGAATCATTCCATGATACATGACCTTTACTAGATTTTTCAGATCTTTTATACAGTTAAAACTCATACAGACGAATTGGGTCAGTGTTCGTTGGTCCCAAGTTGCATAGTTCTTAGTATTTGGTCTCCTATTGGATCTGGATTTCTTCTCTTCTGATGTTGATCCTTGATTTTCTTATCAGTCTTTTCTGGAGGAGATGTCTCCAACTCTGCCAGAGGCAGACTCTGGGGTAGATGTTCGAGATGGCCGCTGATGTTCTGTTGATGTTCCGTCCATGGCCTCATCTCTTTGGGGCTACTCCCAGTCTGTTGGAATGCTGAGCCCATCAGGCCTCACCTAGAGACACAATGCCCTGGAAAGAAGCTTCAGTTCCCTTCCCCCGGGGCAAAGGTGAACAAACCTGGCTAAAGTTGTATATAAAAATGTTTAAACTGGTATGTTTTCCAACACTCTCAAAGCAGAGCTGTGTAGCTGAGGTTGGAATGCCGTGGGATAGAGATCCCTCATCCTCTTTGGGCTCCGGACAGGAACCCTCCTGGGGGAAGACTTTCTCCTTAAACTGAGCTGGAATTTCCCATGTTCCCACTGGTTCCTGTTTCTTCTGTTGTCCCTTGGTCCCCAGCAATGATTGCAGTGACTGGTCCTGGCATCTCCCATCGCCAGGGCTGGGCAGGATTCAGGGGCTCCTGGACAAGCTGTTCTCAGAGTCACTATATTTAATCCCTTCCCCATGTGTGGACTCTCCTTTCTCGCCCGAATCTGTGTCTAAAATTTTACTAACAAAATTGTCTCACAGAAAAATTTCAGGTTGCCATGGTGACCAGCTTGCTGAAGACACGGTGTAGGCTACAGAGTGCTGGGGGAACTGTCACATGCTCCCTCCGAAAAACCCATCTCTGATTTCTTCTGAATATTGTACTCTCAGTTTGGATCCATTTCAGAGCAGACCAAACATCAGCTTCCAACCTCAACCATCTCTGCTTCTGAGACTCGACAATGTGTGTCGATTTGTGTCCCATGGGACTTAGTTCACTGTTGTAAATTTTTCTGACAGTCTGCCTCTTTTTATTCCTTTTTTTTTTTAAACCTAATTAGCCATTGCCATGACATTTGAGCGCATATGAAATGTTTTGCACATGCAGGTTTCTTTTTGCAGATTCCACATGGTGGGAAGCAAATTAATAAGCAACTTGTTGGAGCTGAGTACACTTTTCCCCAGAATGTTTGGTTGGTTCTGTGATGTATGAGACAAATTCTCAGCTGACATTTCTCCTCCTTCCCTGTTTTAAAGCAGATTGGAGAATGAGAAGCATCAAGATTCAAAGATCCAGCATGGCAAGAAAGAACCTGATGCCTTGGCCTTTCCTTTTTTGTGAAAAACTGTTCTGCAGTGAAGTGAGAGTCTTTCCCCAAACTCACTTTCTGCTCTGATGGCAACTGGAGGAGCTCGTGAGATGCTAAATCCACCCTCACCCATCGATAGTCCTTCTGGCGTGCTAGGTCTCCCTGGGAGGACTGGAATTTATCTGTGTCCAGGATATTTGCACCATCCCATAATGATGCTATTAAAAGCTCGTTATTCCATCTGTTTGTTCCGCTTGTAATTTTCTGTGATGCTCGTGGCTAATTATTGATTATTCAAAGTAATACACCCACACTTAATTCCTTTCTCTCCGGGCTGCGGCAGCTGCGGACGGGAGAAGCCTTGCTCCAGATCCAGAGGCTGGAGTTGGAGTCCACCGGGAATCTGGCTTTAATGGGTACTTGGTCGCTACTGTGGAGAGCTGAGGGCTGCTCATGACGGTGATTGTCAGGTACTGATGGCTTGTGGAAGAAGGCCGGGTTAGAAGAGACCTCTGATGTGTTCCTCACCTGGGAAAGAAGCTCTTAGCAGTCTTGTCCCTTTCACTCCCTGCACAGAGCCCGCCCTGCGGCTCTTTGGGAAATGAAAGGGGACTGTGCCATCTGGGGGGGTCTTGTTGGGTTTTTTTTTAAGGCTTTATCAGTCAAAATCAACTGATTTTTCTCTCTAAAGCTGCTCTCCCACCCAGTTTGACTCTCACTTTATTTTCCCTCCTGATTGCAGCGAGGTAGCCTGATTTGTAGGCATTCCCATCTCAAAAGCTTGAGAAAATGTGGTCAGAGCCCTCGATGATCACCTGTAGCAGGGAGCAGAAGGAAGGTGGAAGGTGCTGATAAGGTGTAGAGGTCTAACAGAGGAAGGGATGTTCTCCTTTTCTGTGGTGGTTTTGCTTTGCTTGGATGAACAGGATGGGGAACATCACCCCTTCAAATCCAGGTTGGACAGGCCTTGGAGCAACCTGGGATAGTGGAAGGTGTCCCTGCCCGTGGCAGGGGTGGGATGAGATGAGCTTTAAGGTCCTTTCCCATCCAAACCACTCGGTGATTCCACGACTCCTTTGCTCTGAGTACACAGTGCCAGAGTCCTTCGTAATCCATCTCTCTGCTGCAGCTGAGTAATTTTTGCTGAGTATCTTCTTTCCCAGTAGGGCTGATTTCACCCCTCTGTGCTGGTTTTAGGTGGAACCATGACTCTTCATTGGACAGGAACAGCTTGGGTGCTTTCTGAAGCTCCTGAGCTCACGTGATGGTGGCTTAGGCCTTCTCATGTAGATGTGTATGTCTCACTGGCCCAGGTGAGCAGAAGACCTTCCTGGCCTGCTCCTCCAAGACCTGCCTTTGTTTCCTGGAAGGGATGAGGTGGATTGACATGTGAACCAGCTTCACCTGGGCTTGTGCTCTTCCCTGTTTCACTCTTGCTTTTCCCAGTTCCCAACAGACAGTTCTCAGGGCCAGGAGTTGGACTCAACAATCCTTGTGGGCCCCTCCAACTCAGGATATTCTATGACTCTACATTTTGCTGATATGTGATAATTAAATGTGCACTTCTCAACACACACACACAAAAAAGGGAAAAAGACCCCACTTCTGTTTTGTTTTGGTTTTTTCCCCCAGCCCAAATGATTACAGGGTTCTTTAAGCTCCTTGCTGCACACATGCAAATGCCTTCACACCTAGGAGCTGATGTGGCATCTGCTGTGCAGATGTTTATCTGGCAGCAGGGAGCAATATTTCCTTTGTCCACATTGCTTTCCTGAGCTTTTCCTGGTCTCAAATCGCTGACTCAAGCACTTGGTGCTCCGACATCCCAATGATCCTTGCTGGGGATGCTCCCTTCCAACTCTCCTGGCTGAGAGTTTGGTCTGTGTAAGCAGACCATGAGTTTTGTTGTTGGATTTTGCTTGGGGAGTGGAGATTTATGCAGCAGCAGGGACAGGGAGGGAGCTTTGCCCATACCCTGAGAGGCACTACTTGCCCTGGAAGGAATGTGCAGAGTAGAAATTCTCCTCTTGTAGACTTTGAGGCTGTTCGGAAACTCTGAGGCAGCAAAAAAGGGAAGGGAGACAGCAAAGCCGTGAGGGGTGAGACTGGGGCCTGCTGAATACAGGGACTCTGTTTGAGCGTTGTTGCCTCACCAGAAAGTGAAATGTTGTCACTCTTCCAACGCAAAGCAGTCATAGGATGAGGAAAGAAGGGAGGGTTCGGATCTGTGTGGTAATTTGGGGGATGAGCAGGAGCAACTGCAGTGGTGGGGGCAGTGTCAGGACACCCGGCCCCTGCGCTGACCTCCAGCTCTGCAGTCCGTCCCCAGGGAAGGGTGGAAACTGCTGACTTCTTGCTCTCTGAGAAAAGCAGGAAAACCTGCATCCATGGCAGAATCACTCCTTTTATATGCATTTTCTCTGTTTGTTGTTTTTGTGCACCCCAACAGTTTTTATGCTGACAGTGTCTGGGCAGGAATTCCCGTGGTGTGGGATGGATGAAGGACACCACCACACAGTGACGATGCAGAAAAGCTGGGCTCAGTTCCCTTCTCTCCCTGCAGTCAGCACTTGTGGGATTTGGGCTCCAGGGTGCCACAGCATCTCATTTCCTAGACCCTCTTTTTGGCATCATGGCACAGATGCTCAGTGATGGACACCCCACCCCTGGAAGTGTTCGAGGCCAGCTTGGACAGTGCTTGGAGCAACCTGCTCTAGTGGAAGGTGCCCTGTGGTGGTCTTTATAGTCCCTTCCAGCCCAATTTGTGATTCTGTGATCATCACCAGACACTGGTGTGGTTTGTGCCACCACGGGACTGCTACTGGTGCGTTGGTAGCCCTATGGCAAATTCCGTGGGCTAGCTGGGAATGGGTGGGACTACCAGCAGTTAAGAGGGGTTCAGTCCTGCGTGGAACTGGCCTAAAAGAGTTCCCAAAGAGCAGAGATGATCGGCTGGATGGAGCCTAGCCCATGTCAGAGAGAAGGCTGTTGCTCATCCTGGAGGAATGAGGAGATTTCCGGGCATGTCAGCAACCTCAGCTCGGGTTGCTCATGCAGGCTGACCCCTGGATGATCTCTCTGAAACGAAGGAGAGGCCTTAATTGCCAGACCCGTGTCCTGTTTCAGAGCGGGGAGCTGCTGGGAGCAGCACCTGAGCGTTTTCCCATCGGCTCTGCCCTGGAGCGTGGCGTTGGCAGCACCTCTGCGAGCTCAGCACGGACACTTGGGAGGCTTCTAAGGAGACACAGCTGTGCTGAGGGTGGAGAACATCCCCTGTGGCACAATAAATCAGTAGCTAATGGCTGGCCACTCCTGCTCCTCACTGGCGCCGATGCCCGCTAGATGTCAGAATTGAATAAACACAAGGGGAGGCAGCATCTCCATTCTCAAATTATTCCCGTTTTTTTTTTTTCCCTTCTTATTTCTGGCCAGCTGTGTGATAAAACGACCTTTGTGCGAGGAGGCTCGGTGTGTTTAAATGGTGAAGAGAACAGGGGATGCAGAGGAGAAGTGACTGGGACAAAAAACCCTGGCCAGGTTGGAGTGCTTATTTTGCCTGTGGCAGCTCAGAGCTTAAATTCTGCTCCAGGCACAAAGACAGTTTTGCTTTTTACTCCATGGGACAGTGGAATTTTCTTTCTCCTGCACGACAGACTTATCCTTTTGGATAAAACGGCTTTAAATCAAATTTCCCAGCCACCCCTTGCCTTGGCTGTGCAGTTCCTTTGGTAAGAGGAAAGCTGAAGAGAAATAAATGCTGCTTGTGGAGAGGGTTTGATTTTAGAGTTGAAGTCTTCTACCTGTTCCCAGCTCCTCTTCCTCAGGAGCTCAGCTCATTCAGTGCAGCTGCTTAACTTCAGCAAGAGCATCCTAATGGCTCTAAAGATGAGGTTTGCTAATGAATGCTTTCACAATCAGGAAGAAATTTGCTGCTGTCTGACATTCACAGCTGCCACGGTGTTTGCTCCTTTCAAACCTTCTGCTGGCTTTAAAATCCCGATTTTTTCCCCCCCTCCCCACCTCTTTCTCCCAGGACAAATTGTTGCCCCTGTCTCATGGCATAGTGGGAATTCTCTGAAGGAAATGGAGCACTTGGCAATCATCACGAGGTGAAGCACTCGTGTCTGTGGGCACTGCTTGTCCTCTGTGACAAACAAGGAGTCTGGGCTGGAAAACCAGCGTTAGACCTGGCAAGGGGAGCTTAAAACATGGGTCTTAGCTCTTCCAAGGAAGTAAAGCTCCTGGAAGTGATCTAGATGTTCATTGGAGATTAAATCAGGGAGAAGATTAAGCTGGGAGATTTTTTTCCAAGAAGGAAATTGGGATTTCGTGCTGGCCCCCAGAGACCAAACTGGTTCAGGGTATTATTTATCTGTGAGACTTGAAGGAGGAGACCACCAGGAAAACCACAAAGCCTGGCAGGATCCCAGGGATTACAGGCCTTGATTAATGAGAGTTTAAAAAGAATCTTATATGCTTTTGGAGAAGGGATATTTTTCTGAGCAGTGGGAAGGTGATGCTGCTGGCTGAGCCTCCTGATCTGGAACGAATAATGGAGAGAGGGAAAAAACCCCCCAGCATCCCAAATGGAAGGCTGTGGATTTAAAGAGAAAATGAAATCCCATAATCTCATCAAGAAGAGGTACTGTGCAGAAGAATGGGGGCCAGAAACATTTAAAGCTAGGGCTACATGGCACCTGTGGGAACTGGGAGAGATTCATTGAATCTTTTCGGTTGGAATAGGGCTTTAAAATCGTCGAGTCCGACTGGCAACCAAAAGATGGGGCAGCAAAACCCCAATAACTTTTTCTGCACGTGTCTCAAAGGTCTTTAATTTCCTTTTGTGTTTGAATACCGGAGGCAGTCTTGTTCAGCAGTGAGAAATCTCCATCAGGCAGGTTTGCCAGGGGCCTTGGGAGCAGAGAGTGGATAAAAAAGGCAAAACAGAAAACCCTGGGGTGGTCTCTGATGCAGCAGCTGCTAAAGCATATTTTTATGCCTTTCCTGCTTCGTGGAATGGTCTTCCAGGGTATTTTGAGGGGAAGAAGCACTGACTTCAGGTAATGCTAGGACCAATTGCAAAAGCCTTTGAGCTGTTTGGTTTTCTAAGCTGGTGTTTTATTAATTGCCAACTTTTTATCCTCTTGGAGAGAACAGAAAAAAACCCGCTTGTCCATGCAATTTTTTTCCAGCTTCTTGAGCTCTTTTAAAGCATTCACAGGTCCTGCTGGTGAATTTTGTGGAACAGGCCCCACACTGCCTTTCCTAGCAGAGAGAAAAGAACTCAAATACGTGAGGTTTATGCATCAAGAAAGACACACACCCCCTTTGTAAGGGTTGGAGCAGCGGATCTGGGCATCTGCAATGTGTTCAGTGAACCAAAACACAGCTTTTTGTTCTAAAAGCTTATGTGCCAAAGTTTGAAAATATACCTGTTGAAGTGGAGGCGTCTGAGGAAAGACCAAAAGGGAGTGGTTGGGTGCTCTTTGGACAGTGCCAAAGATTTCAGTGCCTTCACTGCAAGAGGATGGAACCAAAGCCTGGAGCTGAAATAATAGGCCTTGGTTTTCTGCCACGATCGTATCTTTCTTTAAAATGACTGTTCATTATGACTGTTTCATCACGAAATGACTCTTTGGCTGCTATCGGCTGTTGGGCAACAGGCCGTGTCCTGACACTTCTGCATTTCGCATCCCTTCCTGGCTGAAACAACGCTGCAGAAAGCTGCCAGCAATCCAGTCCCCCTAAAAATCCTATTTTTAAAGAGAACTTACTATTTATTGAGAATATTGCCCAGTCCCAAGAGCAGAGATTCTCAGCGTGGCGCTTGTGCCTGCCACCGATTGACATTTGCGGTGTTGGCTCTGCTGGAGAAGAGCAGCTCGGAGCAGAGGGCTGGAATTCCACAGGGATGTGCTGGGAGGCTGGAGCCTGCCACGGTTTGAATGCGAATGCTGCTGGTGCAGGAGGCTCCCACCTGCTTTGTATTCACAGCTATGCTCTGACACTGCAGGGGATTCCAAAGCCCAGGAGCCTGGTTTGTAGGAGTTCAGTGGGATCTGCCCCTCTCTGAGCAACCAGAGGAACTGCAAGGCTTTAGTCTGGGGTTTAAAACTCTCTCTTTTTCTTGATGTTCATTTGGGGATGAGGCTGCTGTGGGACCTGGTGTGAGTGGTTTTTCCTTCCAACCCAAGACCTGCCACCCTTTGCATGGCCCCGGTGTGTGCAGAGGTGGAAGGAACAGGGCTGGTTTCACCTCAAAGCTGCCAGAGCCAAGGGCCAGTTTGCCAAAAGTTCCTCATGCTTGTGCCTCCTTCTCTGCTCCTAGAGAGAAGGAGAACCAGAAGAGGTCTGTGTTTACGAGGAAGACATGCTTTTCAGCTCTCACCTAAAGGGAGGCATTTTTGCCCATGTGAGTGATTTGCCAAGAGTGGGAAATTCACTCCTTAGCAGCCCGTGACATATGGCAGAGCTCAGGAGAGGCTCAGCTGAAAGTCTTGTGAGCACTTTGCCTCGTCCTTCCTCGGATGTCTCATCACTCCCCTGCTGGGAGAGCAGAGAGTGATGCTGCCCTGAAAACCCACCTCCCCAGCCCCTAAGGCGTTAAAAAATATGGCAACAGCTTCCTTGCAGAGCTGATAAATGATGTTCTGAATGGCTGAGCCCAGCGTGGGCCAGAACTCCATGCCAGGTTCCCTCTCACTAATCCCAATTAACGTAACCACAGGACACGCTGCTGCATGGAGGCACAGAGCGCAAATGTTTTGTCACGATTAGAGACCTGTAGGTACTTGCTGGCGTGGAGTGCTGCTCACTTGGAGGCTACTTGCTCTTTTGAGTCCACTTTTAGAGGAGAATTAAACCAGCCAGCCACCGTCTGGTTCCAAGGCATTGATCCTAGCAAACAGCAATGACACAAAGTCTGTCTTCCCCTCGTTTCCCGCCCGCTCATCCTGCTCTTCTCTGATCAGGGACAGCCAGTCCAAGTGTGCAAGGGAAACACGAGCTGAGAACATGAAAAGCAGGGAGACGAGGCAGCTCTGAAACTAGGTTAGAGATGAAATGAGCCTGAAATTTGGCAGCTGCAGGCAAGGCTGGGTAGCCCAAGGGAAATGGCTGGAAATGATTGATGAGATAAATGATTAATGAAATAGTGTGATTAGCCCAGCACGGGGTTGCGTCTCCATTTGAATCCCAAGGACACAAACCAAGAGGAGCTGGGTGGGTGTGAGTGATGCAGAGGAACAAGTGCAAGGGCAGCATCTCCCACAGGGCAGGGAGATCACTCAAGTCAACCTCATGCTGGCTTTGTTGCACCCCCTGGGGGTCTAAAATATGCCCCCTGTTTGGAGGGTTGACTCATCATTTGGTACAGGATTTGCCATCTGCACAGCTCTCTGTCTGTTCAGGCAGCTCAAATAGAAAGAATTTAATTTGAATCTCATTTTACACACTCGTTTTGCTCTTACCTTCGCTGCCATCCACTGAATGAACATCTGGGCAGAGGAGGTTTGTTTTTGGCGTATCAGGAATTTTGGGTCTCCTGGGCTTCCAGGGGCTGTTTGTGTGGGGATGGTAGTAACCTTGGGGGGTAGGGGGGGCGTGTTCGGGCCTCATTCTGCTTCTTCCTGGCAGATATTTCTTTCAGGAAAGCAGGATGTTCAAACAACAGCTAATCTGTCATGCTGATAGCCGTGTCAGTGGAGTCTAAATAAGAGATCAATCTGTGTTTACATCCCCCCCCCACCAACTCCTTGGAAGATTTTGGAGCTAGGGGAGTGCTTGTGGGAACTCGTTACATCTGCTGTTAGATTAATAGAGTCAGCCTTTAGAATGACATAGCCATGCCCTCGGGGGTTTGGGGTTCTTTGCCAGTTTGAAAGACAAATGCATAAACGCATCGTTCTGCGATTCTGCAAGATCCCTGTTGCTCAGACCCGAATGTTTGCAGCACACATTGGTGCCAATCCAACCTGTCCATCAGGAGGCAGCCTGAAGAACCTGCCTCTTTGGACCCATCAGATGAACTTCCTTCTTTCCAGAATGCAGACACAGGCATTGGCTTTCCGTGGTTGGCGTGGCTTCACGAGTGGCTACGCCCTCCAAAATAAAACACCAAGATTAGAGCAAAAGCTGCACCCAGGAGATGCTGTTTCTCCCAGACTTTACAGCATCTCCTGAGTGCATCTCCCAGGATCTCCTGGCTATTTAATGCCAGCTGGCTGGGGTGGCTGGAGACGAAGCATGGATGTGCACGTATCCATGCGTGTGTATCTAGAGATATAAAAGTTTCTTTAACATCTACAGGATTTTCTTCTCCCCCTGCACTCTGCAGTTCTTCAGCTGTTGTTGACTGGGAGGACACTGATGTATAGAAGCCATGCAATACAGAAATGCCATATTTCTTCACCTCTCCCTTTCCCCCAGTGGCTGCTTCAAGAATCCTGGAAGCTGAGCTGATATTCTGAGTAACGCCAGTCTGGGCTCTGTTCCTGCTTTTCCTGCTAAATAGAGTCAGCTGGCTTTGCAGGGAGCTGCATGGGGAAAACCAGCTCTGGATCAAGGTCGTTCATTTCCCCAAGGGCAATAAACTTCCATGAAACTGACTGTCAGAGGGCTAAAAGCGGGATTTTGAAGCAGCCCTGAATTTAGCCCTGTGACTGGTGTTGGTTACTCGCTGGGCTGGATGCAAGCTCTGGAATGACTTGGGGGAAAGGTCAAGGGGGAAAAAAAAAAACCCAATGCATTTCTGTGTGTCTGTCCTTTGCTCATTCTTTTCTTCTTCCTCATTATTTCTTCTTTAAAACCATGTTTTGGGGAGTCTCTCAAAGGCTTGGGTGGCACCCTCGGGCTGGGTGCCACCGCACTTTAAACTTCGAGGTGGCTTTCAGGTGAGCACAAAGCCATGAGCCAGTGGGTTTGGCTGACCTTCTGCAAGGCCTTGACATCAGGAGATAAGGAGAGCTCTTAGGAAAGCACAGGAGCCATCCTTTGCCTCACCCCTGCTGACGACAAGGCTGTTGGGTGGCTCCTCCCGGGACTCCTGTGAACCATCAGCCACCTTAATTTGGCTTTGCCGTGTGCTTGGGCTCTGTGGTGGTTAAATGCCAGCGTGCCACTGCAGCTGTGCCTCTTTTTGGCTGAACATCAAGAGGCAGGCATCCAAATGTCAGGGTTTTTTTGCTTTTTTCTTCTTCCTTTCTATGCCATCTAAATCTTTTTTAAATGATTAAAGGGGATTAAAGCAAGGAGGCAGAGATGAGATCTCCGTGTGATGTGTGCTCTCCTTGAGGCTGCAGAGTTGTGTGACCCCAGGAAAACCAGACCTTGCAGCCTTTCCTTTGTTGGAAAGGTCTCTTGCTGAAATAACCAAAGATTTGCCTCCAGCTGAAGTCTCCAGGGCACGGAGCACTACCAGGAGTGATGTTGGCAAAACCAGCCCCTGATACTGGATTGCTGCTGAGTTGGATGGGAAGCCTTTGAGACCAAAGATCTCTAAGAGGTGTCATCCTCATGGGATGGAGAAAAAAGAGCTGTACGAGAGCCAGGTGAACTGGCCTCTTCTGGGATGGTACTGGTTAAGATTTTGTGGCACAAGGAATTAATTTTTCTCGTTTTCATAGAATCATAGAGTGGTTTGGGTTGAAAAGGACCTTAAAGCTCATCCAGTCCCCCCCCTGCCATGGGCAGGGACACCTTCCACTGTCCCAGGCTGCTCCAAGCCCCATCCAACCTGGCCTTGGACACTTCCAGGGATCCAGGGGCAGCCACAGCTGCTCTGGGCACCCTGTGCCACGGCCTCCTCATCCTCACAGGGAATATCCCATCCAGCCCTGCTCTCTGGCAGTGGGAAGCCATTCCCTGTGTCCTGTCCCTCCATCCCTTGTCCCCAGTCCCTCTCCAACTCTCCTGGAGCCCCTTTAGGCTCTGGAAGGGGCTCTGAGCTCTCCCTGGAGCCTTCTCTTCTCCAGGTGAGCACCCCCAGCTCTCCCAGCCTGGCTCCAGAGCAGAGGGCCTCCAGCCCTCAGACCATCCTCTGGACTCACTCCAACAGCTCCACGTCCTTCCTGTGCTGGGAACCCCAGAGCTGGAGGCAGCACTCAAGGTGAGGTCTCACTGCCTTCCTGTAAGGTCTTGGGAGCTGAGAAGCCTCGGGAGAAACATCACAGCCCCATTCCTTGCTCTCAGACTCCTCTGCAACCATTCCCTGGCTTGTGCAAGGGCACATCTTGCAGGCTCCCTGGGATGCTGGGAACACACAGGGTGGCACTCAGCTGCTCGTCATGCTCCTTTCCCACCTGTCCTCCTTCCCTTCTGCTGGATGTGACACACGCTCCTCAGGGTGTTGGGAATCCTGACAGTTGCTGGAGCCTGTTTCGGAAGCCAGGCTGTACTTGTGATTTGAGGTTTCTTTGAGTAAAGTGGGGGAGAAAAAAAACCAAATAATTTTTTTTTTTTAAAAAAGTTGGGCTATAAGAAGAAAACGCTGCAGAACAAAATGGAAGGCTGACAGAGATTGACAGGGTGGTTTCATCGGCTGCTTGCTCTCACAGTAACCATATAATTTTTTATCCAAAAAAAAAAAAAAAAACCCAAACCACTTTTCCAAGTAAATGTCTTCATGCTGCACCTTCTCTGCTTTTGGTGTGAGAGGGAGGCAGTGCTGGATGCTCCTCTGCAAGAGGCAGCCAGTTTGCTGCCGGCACATTCCCAGGTAAAGGCATTGTGCAAATGTCAGGGGAGTGTCCCCAGCCTTGAAAAATCAGCTGTCATTGCTTTCACCTTAACGTGAAATGGGATCCAAGGGGTGGGGAGAGGATAGGACGGCCAAAAGCTGAACTCCACGCCAAATTAGGTCTGCCTCTGAAAGCAGTTTTCTGTTCCAGAGGTCTCTTTCTCTCCACATGGGGTGGGCTGGCCTTGGGCAGCTGCCAGGTGCCCTCACTGCTCCTCCTTGGCAAGAGGCAGAAAATAAGGTGGAAAATCTCCTGGATCAGGATAAAGGCAGGGAGATCATTCATCAGTTACTGTCATGGCCAAAACAGACTTGCCTTGGGAGAAATTAATTTAGTTTATTGCTGAAATTTGTGCAGCCTGGAGAAGAGGAGGCTGAAGGGAGACCTGAGAGCAGAATTCAGCTTCCTCCCGAGGGGGCTGCTCCAATCTCTGCTCTCCATGACCAGGGGAGGTTTAGGTTGGATATCAGGGAAGGTTCTTCCCCCAGAGGGTGCTGGGCAATGCCCAGGCTCCCCGGGGAATGGGCATGGCCCCAAAGAACATTTGGACAATGCTCCCAGGCACAGGGTGGGATTGTTGATTTTATGATTTTATGATTAAAATAGATTTGGATAGCGAAAAACAGAGACAAAAATTAAAACAACACTTTCTCTCCAACCCTCTTTGCCCAAGCTGGGCTTCACTCCTTCATTCCCAGCTCTTCTATCCCTGTCCCCTGAGGGACTGGGAATGGTTGCAGACAGCCCATAACATCTCTCCTCTGCCATTCCTTCCTCTTCCCACTTTTCCCCAGGAAGTACTGGGCAGAGGCAACAGAGCAGCTCCAGCAGTGGAGGACATGGGCTGAGACATCCGAAATCTGGGCTGTGGGCAGATGGATTTATCCTTATCCTTCCCTTTCTAAGTCCAGCGCAGGAAACAACACTGACCTTGTCTTGCCAAATATTTGGGGTTCAGCTGATGACTGTGCTACTTGAGGGTGTCATGAGATCGCCAAGTTATATCGAATTCCCACTTCCCTGTTTGTTCTGGCCTTGCAAGCGTGGTGTTTAATAAATCCTTTACAAGGCTGAGAATTAAAGGCTGCTTAATAGCTTGTCACTTCAGGTTTGTGTTATTTCAGCATTTGCATAGGCGCATTCATGGTTTTGGCACTTCACTCCAAGCCACCACAGAAGTTCGAGCTCCTTGGCTCGCCCAGCAGCAGGAAGCAGGGTTGGGGGTAGATCACAAGGGTTGGTTTTCCTGTGGGGTGGGCAGGAATGTTCCGGCAAAAACAGGCAGCTCCCAGTTGAGCCAGGCTAGAGCAGCTGAAGTCTGTGGTCCTCCCACTCCTCTTCTTCTCTGGCAGCTACTCCAGCAGCAGCTGCTTCTTCAGCCCAGGCAGCTGAGCTCTTCTTCCAGAATGGAAAAACCTGGGCCCAATTCATCATCCCTGTTAAATGCCCCCACGTCACGGCATGGTGAGCTGAGCTGGATGCCTCATTGAGCAAAACCCCCAAATCCCTGGAAGCTGCCAGGACTTCAGCTTGATATCTGGAGTAAAGAACCTTCCTACCCTTCCCCTGGCTTTGTTTTCCCCTGTGAGCCATCACTTTTTCCTCAGGAAAATGTGTTTTGAGTACCCAGCCTGGGATGTGTTGGATGTGGACCCAGCTTTTTGTTTGGAAGGAGTTTTTTTGGCTTCTCCAGTCAGCAGTGGCCGAGGTTCCTTCTCCAAGAGACTTGTAAATATGCAGGGTAACCACAGCGGCATAGCTGGGCTCCAGAAGAAGCTGAACTCCAAACGTTGAGGCAGGAGTAGCTCACAGAGCTCCAGATGCTTTCTGCCTGCTGAAATGCGTGTTGAGCTCCTGTGTATATGGATTTTATCACCTGCAACTGCCCTGAGATGGGCTCTGTAATCCAGCTTCTGAATCTTAGAGAAGAACTTCTTCCCAAGCCCCTGACTAACTGGCCGTGATCTTTACAAGTGTAAATAATGCTCTGTTTCCCCTTGTCCCTCTTATCTTTTCCTACTCTGCATTGCTGGTGATGTATCAGGCCTCATCTAGGTTGTTCTAAAATTCCCATTAAACATTTTTATTTGGTCTAGCAATGTGAATATATAGGTATTTTTCTTCTGTCAGGGAGATTCCTTCAACTCTTCCAGTTCCTGGCTTATTTCTAGGAAGCAGCAGATGTCCATCACTGATAGAGCCCATTTGCCGTCTTGTCCTCTGAAAATTCCACCACCTTCCTAAAATCTTTCTGAGAGCTCTCTTAAAACAGCTCCTTTTATTCTTGGAGACCCTTTGGTTGAATATTGACCAGCTCAAAACACCTGGCTGTTGAGCCAATGTCAGATTCAATACTCTACAAGTTTCGGGTGGGGGATTGTTTGCTGTCACGACGGAAATTGCCGCTTCCTCTTCACAGGAGCTGTGATGAAGGAGATTTCTCAGGATTTCTGTAGGGAAATGCTCCCTGCTAATGTGTCAGGAGGATGGGAACAGCTGCTGTGGGTCGGCAGTGCCCCTGGAGGCTCCTGGAGTTCAGAGAGCGAGGGCAGAGCGAGACGAGAGAAGGTGAATCCAGCAGCTGTGGAGAACGGGATCAAGCTCAGAACGCCCTTTAGTCATAGCCTTTAGCCATGCCAAATGTAAATGTGAGCCCTCCGGATCACTGGCATCCAGCTGAAAAGCGGAAACCAGCGAGCTGATGAGATGCTGGAATTAATGCGGCATGCAGGAATGCCGTGGATCCCGGGCAGCTCCCAGAGCAGGGGTGGGAAGCTGGAGCGAGCTGGTATTACAGAAGCGTCTCCTGCCTAAGCTTTTGAGCACGGTCACAAAGCCATCGCTGAATTCGAGGGGCTTGGGGTGTGTGTTCTGTCCTGCATGAGCCTATTTGCTGCTGCTTGTGTTCCCGGATTTTAAATTATTCATGCGGAACGGGGCAGAGGCTTGTTGAACAAGGAACCTGTTAGAGAGCGGGATCTGTGTGTGGAAGAGGCAGAGGAAGAGGGCTGCTGGAGCTGTGGGGGCTTCTCAAATTAACTTTGTTCCTAACAGTGATACAAAGACAGGGTGAAAAAGTGGAACTCCAAGTCTGGCCACGTCCTTGGCCCAGCCTTTCCCCGTTGACTCTTCCACAGCAGCAACAACCCTGCTGCGTGTCCAGAAGGGGCTCCTGCTTCCTCACCCTGAGGATGACTTAAGCAGACACTAAAATTCACCCCACGGCTCAGAAACTTTGAGAAGTGAATGAGCTCAAACGTGTGTATTTTAACCTGTCCTGAGCTCATCAGGGTGAAAAGATGAACATTCCCTGCATGGGAGCAGAAATTTTGTTGATTGCTGGAGTCAGAAGTGGAGAAGAACCTCTCTCCCCCTCATCTGTCAGCCGTCAACGACAGACTGTAAGTGTCACAGTGTGAATGTTGGCATCTCCCACCAGAGCTGCTGGGAGCCACGTTTTTCAGCATTTAGTTCTTGTGTGACATGTGAGAGGAGAAAGGCTGTGCTGTGCTGGCAGGAGGAGCTGTGCTGTGCTGGCAGGAGGAGCTGGGCCGTGCCAAGGGAGCGGGGTCTCTACCCTTCAGCAGGAGTGGCCACACGTGGGGGCGGGATGTGGCTCTGGAGAAGCTCTGGGAGCCCTGTGGTTGGAAAAGTGCCACGTGGTGAGAGTGGCAGATGGCACAGAGCATCAGTTGCTGGTCTCCAGCCTCAGGGTGACAGCTTTTCCTGTTCCCGTCCCTCTCACATCAAACATGGGCAGCAGCGGGTGGTCTTGGGGCTGACCTGCTGCACCTCCTGCAGCAGCTGATCCTTCATAGCATTCACAGTCTGTTTAAATGGTGTTTGTGTCTCAGATTTTTGGGGGTGGGTGGTGATGCTGCTGTAGATGACAGAATCATTCAGCTTGGAAAAGACCTTTAACATCTTGAAGTCCAGCTGTAAATGGTGTGACTTCAGTAAAGAGATGGGACAGAGCCGGGCTCGATGCAAGAATGCCACTGGAGCTATCAAGTAGTCAGGCTGTCTGTCCTCAGCAACCTTCAGGATTGGTTTTTTTGCCCCAGGATTAATTTTTATCTTGTAGTGTGAATCAGCCGTGTCCTTAAAAAAGCAAGCAAAGCCATGAAATCTGAGTCATTGCTCTTTGCCTTCAGTCCAACACAAGTTTGGGGCAAAACATCACTCGGATCTACCAGTCCCTCTAAACACTCCAGCTGGGAAGGAGGGGATCTTGCCCCTGTCCAGAGCTTCCTGCCTTCCTGGCAGGAGCCTTTCTGTGAAGTGTTGAGATCATTTAGAATGTGACCATGCATACATAAGCTTCTGGCAATTCCCGTTTCACCCTTCAATGAGCTGCGTTTCCAGGAGTGTTTTTGCCACCCAGTTATGCACCAGTTAAAATTGACCTCAGCGACCCCCCCAGACTTGGTTCCCTGTATGGCACAGCATCACAGGATAATTTAGGTTGGAAAAGACCTCCAAGATCATCGAGTCCAACCTTGGCACCAGGCAAGAAATGCTCTGACTTTTAAATACAAGTCAGTGGTGCTGTTGTGGTGGTAGAGATCGAGTCCCAGAGTGGTTTGGGTTGGAAGGGACCTTAAAGACCATCCGGTTCCAAGCAGGGAATGTTTGATGTCAATTCCCATGGGCAAACCCACCACCATCCCTTGCTGGCATTCCTGCCCCCTGTCTGTGAGGAATGAGTCGAGCATAGCTCTAGGACCTGTCATTGCGCTTATCTGGGAAGGGCATAGAGGAGTGACTGTCAAATGTTCTATCACACCTTCAGTCCCAATCCCACTTCAGCTTTTGGAAAGCAAACAGCTTTGTGTCATGTGTAAACTCTCTATTTTGGGTGACATGACCCCGCTGGTTTTCCAGCAACTCGCAAAAAAAGCAGGGGAAGAAACCTACCCTGAAATTTTACACATTAAACTTGGAGCTCCAAATTCAGGGCCAGCTTTGCTGCCTGTCACTTCTCAGCCAAGGCGATAAAATGCCCTTGGACAAGGATTTGGAAAGCTTTCCTTGCTGCAGTAATTGTGGGAACTTGGATCTGGCAGATGCTGAGCAGCCTGAAACGAGTCTTGAAATCACCTTTGCTATGGTTTGCAGCAGATTTCTGAGAGACATCGTGGAGGAAGGAGCAGAACTGAGTATCCCTGGTGGTGGGATAACATAACTTTTAAAGGTTTTTATTTTATTTCCCTAGTCAGGCTTGGTTGACCTTTGCCCTGGGGAAAGGAATTTTGAGGGGTTTTTTTCAGGGGACACAGAAAGGTACACAAAAGACAACAGCCACCAACCAACATCAAGCCCAGGTGTTGCCCCCTGGCATGATTGGAGACACCTGGTCCAGAAAAGACTGGTAAGGAAATCAAGAAGTGAGGCTCAAATTAGCAAAGGAACCTGTGGCCAGTAAGAAACCAAATATTAGAAAAATGGTGTAATTTGGGACCAATGAATGGGAACTGCTTTAAGAGGGTTTTTTTTGCTGCATAAATCTGCAGAAAACCTGGTAAAAAGTATGTGTGCATGGAATATTTTCCATGGCCAGAATAAAGCAATGCCTGATTCCCTATCGTTTCAAACAGAGCGTTAGAGGCTTTTTATTTTCCTCCTGAATTTTGGTGACACTGGCACTCGTGGCGTCCTTTTAAATGATTTAGCACCAAAATTACATTGTCTCATGGGGACCTCAAGGCCCGGTTGGACAGGGCTTGGAGCAGCCTAGTCTAGTGGAAGGTGTCCCTGAAGAAGAGCTTTAAGGTCCTTTCCAACCCAAACCTTTCTGGGATTCTGGGATATGATTCCATGGCTTGGGATGAGACTAATGTGGCCACCACCCCGGAGAGTGACCCCTTTTCCACTTGCCAAATCCCTGTTTAATGCTCTGCCTCGCTACTCAAATTAGAGCTTTATATTAAGCACACCGCTTATTAATTAGCAACAATAACCATTGCCTTTTAAGATAATTATTTTGCCTAATAACAAAACTCTTGCAAGGAAGTCTCCGCTTTCCCAGCAGCTCGAGCTTGCCCCTGGCTTTCCTGCTGCTTCCTTTCAAAGCTGACAGCTCTTGGTGGCTTTGGAGAGGCTTTTCCTAAGAAGGGTTGTTGTCACACTGCTCCAGTGATTGCTCCTCCGAGCTACCACAACTCAGAGTGCTCCCCCAAAGGCTTTGCTCAGACCTCTTCACACAGCTTACACCCTGTAGCTGTGGGGTATTTCAAATATGCATAAGCTATTGCTGTATTTCTGGGCTATTTATTTCCTACTCAATTGTCTGTTGTGCGATGTTTTGGGGTTTTTTTTCTCTGTTCTCTTTATTTTTTAAAATTTATTTGGAGGGTTTTTGTTTTATTTCAAGAGAAATTCTCTTTGGGAAGTGCAAGTGCAGAGCAGAGCTGAATTTCAGTTCTGGCTTGGTATGTGGGCTTGGATCATCTAACCTGGCTGGGCTTGAGGCTGTGTCAACAGGTTGAAAAGCACTCATTGAGAGCTCTGTAGTTAGAAAAACGTATCCTGGGAGACTTTTCAGGATCTTTCCCTCTATTTTAACAGCAATGCACCTTGTAGGAATAACTGCAAGACATCCTAGATTGAAAATAAGAGGTAAAACCTTTGTTATCTTACCGAAAAAGCAGCTGGGAGTCTTGCTGAGGGTTGTCAGGGAGGGAGGGTCCAACACATGGCAGATCCTCGCTTCAGGTTGACGGCTCAGCTCTGGCCCTGCCTGTGTTTCTGTACTGCCTCCCACCTGCTGGTACCTCTGCTGAGGCTTCCTCCAGTGGCAAGAAGATGCCAAAAGGGCATTTTCAGCTTATTCATTGAACCCTTAGGAAGAGGATTTGTTATTATTTTTTTCCATTTGGATTTTTATTTGCACCTTTTCCATGTCTTCCAGCACCAGAGCTTTGGTGGGGGGTGTGATGCCATGATGCTTTTTATATATACCCCCTCTATATATTCTTTTGTATAACTTTTATGTGTTCTTAAGGGCCTTTTAGCCCACATACTTCTAATTGTTCAGGTTTGATAACCAGCATAGGCCCAGTATTCTGTTAAGCGAGGAGACTAAACATCTTATAAAGCCTAAGACACCAAGGCCTTCTCTGGAACACATTTTGTAAACTGAGATAGGCCTGTCCAGGGGGGAAGGTTCCTCGGGGAGGGGGGTTCACTCAGCCTCTCATTGGGGAATCTTTGATAGATATGCTAATTGGTAAAGCCTGTAATTTTATACCCAAACCATTGTGTGTGTGCATTTAGGGGGTGCCCACGGGGGTGCATTTCGGTGTGNCATTGAGCTGAATACATTTCCGAGAAGACCTCCTCCGAGATCATCTCCGAAGATCCCCTCCCAGCTCAGGTGCTAACGGCCGGATCGAGGACCCAGATAAGGAACATCATGGACCATCAGATAACAACCCCTGGTGATGAGGGAACAATCAAACCCAGGATGTGCTTTGTGCACCCCAGTTCCATGAATGGCAGAGTCCATGAATAAGTTGATTAACAAAAATAATACCTCAAATCCGGACTTTACGGGAAAGAAACTGTATCTAAACAAGCTAGCGGAGGTAGCTGTTGTGAACGGAGGGAGGTCTGATGCGATAGAGGTCAGATCTGTGTTCACCCAGTTCCAACCCCGGGCTTGGCACTGTCTCCTTTTCGATCGTGGCTTTGTGTGTTCGAACTCTCGGACACAAAAATAAAGTTTTATACTTGTTTTTATCTTCAATTTGACTTACATATTTATTACACCCTCTAACCGTGTTCGGCTCTTGATTGTAAGACCGAGAAAAGGCATCGGGGGGAATTGAAATGCAAGCTCGGAGCTCTGTGCAAGCGTTCGAAGTGCTCGGGACATCTGTCAGTGCCACGGGCAGGCTCTGGAGCAGACAGAGCTGCTGACAGCAGGCAGGAGGAGATCTGTCTGGACAGTGCTAATCACAGTCCCTGGCAGGCTGGCTGCTGGGAGCCAGGCACAGATGGCTGCCCCTTCTGCACTCGCTCCCTCCGAGCCGTCCTAGCTCGCCTGGTGTTTTGTGAATCGATCTCGTTTTAGCGCCTTTTATGGCTTGTGCTCTCACCAGGCGAGGCTGCTGGAGTTTTCCTCTGCAGCGACACCGAGCTGGCTGCTCGGATTTGAGGCTCCACTGCACTTCCTGACGTGCTGGCGCAGGATTTGTTTCTTGGTGTCGCCAAAAGTTTGGTTAAACTGGTGGCCAGCATCTCCCACTGTTTAAATGGCTTTCACCTGAAGGGGTTAACAAGAAAGACAGATCGCTCTAGACTTGAGTAGTACTTCTGTATCTCCTTTCGTCCCAATCAAAAGATCACTGGGAACTTGATTAGGAGGAAATGTGATGCAGCTCATTGATGAAAATATCCTCTAACAGCTCTGCATCTGGAAACCATCCGAGAAACGCCATTGTTCACCGACAAGTGATTAACAGAAACTCTTTACAGAGTCATTAACATACCTGGCTGAGGCCTCGCTAATTATCAGCTGAGTTAATGCTTCCCTTAGGGTGACAAAGGGGACAAGTCAGACCTCATTTCCAGTGGCTCTGGTGACAGAAACGTGGCTCTGAAGGTCACCCCGCAGCTGGGGGGATGTTGCTCTCACCTCAGCTGGGCACTTAGAGCTTCCCTGCTGCTAGGACCCAAAGCGGACTGTGAAGAGCTCAGTTCCTGCAGAACTCCCAAGCCTTTGTTGCCCAGGTTTATTTCAGCTGTTGGGAGAACATCTCGCAGCCTTTATGACTTCCCAGGTGGAAGCAGTGCGTTTTAGCCCAAAGGCTGCTCTTTGAACACACAAGAAACGTGGAATCCCGGGCCAGTTTGGCTTGGAAGGGACCTTAAAGACCATCTAGTTCCAACAAATGCAGCCAAACCATTTGTTGAGCCCTTTGTGCTAAGGGATGGATACTGGGGGCAGGTGTGCCCGTGCAGGGGGTGTCTCCTGAAGCTCCCCAGTGAAGCTCCCCAGTGAAGCTCCCCAGTGAAGCTCCCAGCTGTTTCCAATGGACTCTCCACAAGGCACAGCTGGGCCCATCAGCCACACGTGGGGCAGCTCTGCAGAAATGGTATTTAAGGGAGGGCAAAGACAGCAGTAGGGCCTGAGGAGAAAGGTTCCTGTGGGTGAAGGTGCTGCTTGGCTCGGTTCAAACCCGGTTCCTCCCGGAGCAGGGGTGTTTGGGAGTGCTGGTTTTGCATCTTCACAAAGGTGCTGCTCTGTGGAGGAGGATCCTCCTCGTCACCTCCAGATCTCTGCTCTGCCTTTGCCAAGGTAGGTCTGTGCATGTGCATGCAAAAATGAAATTAAGTCGAGAGGCTCTGCTCGCTGATTAAAATCAGCGTCTCTGAATAATTGTGATGTTAAATGCTGCCTGCGCCCTGCAGAGCTGCCGGGTGATGTTTTCTCTGAGTTCAACACTCAGCGGGATTCTTGGGAGGGTGACTCTGACTCGGTGCTTGAGTGGGGCTGACTTACTGTCTGAACCCTGGGGCTGTGGGGTGGCCTTGCTTTTAGTCCTTCAGTTTCACAGTCCGGCTGAGCAGCCGGAAATATCCCTCCTGCTTAAAATATAGGCATGTTCAGTGACGAATTTCTTGGTGGAGTGCTGTGTAACAAGCCAAGCACCCTGCCAGGACCCCGGCAGAGCTCCTTCCTGTGCTCCATATTCATGTTTCACCCAATTATGCCCTTCAGCACTTCTTGGTGCAATGAATACTCTGCTGAAATGCTTGGAGAACCTCAAGGATTCTCCCAGCACTGTAATTGTTCTGGAACAAGTGAGGGATATCTCCTGGAAAAGGAAGGATGTGGGTTATTTCGTAGCACGCCGTTTTCTCGTTTGAAAGCGCTGCTTTTGCAGGCAATTACACCGTGCTAGCAGAACAAATTTCAGTGAACAGTTGATAAAATTCATAATTAATGAGCTTTGGCTACCACAGTGCTGATTCTGTTCAAAATAAGCTCACATTCCATGCTTGCTTTTCCAAATACAAATGCATCTGCCTTCAGTGGAATCAAATGTCATTTAGACATATGTAGCCTGGGGGAGGAAGTACATTCCTCAGCTGTTTAGTACCTGTCCCAGTCTGTTTGCAGGGATGTGTTGATTTTGGCCTTCTGGGCACAAAGTAGGAAGACACAAAAACTTTCTCCTCTGTTCTCTTTAAAATGCTGTCTGCAGGGCAAGATGAATTTGTATGGGATGAATGGTGAAAGTGTGGAATGGATGTAGGTGCCTGAGTGAGCTGGCTGTGCTCTTTGATATCCCTGTTCTCCTCTTTCCCCCTGGAGGAAGCATCCCAAGACCTTTTCCGTGGCTTGCCTGGGGACATCCCGTGGCCAGATTGCAGTGCAAGTGATGGGCTTGGAGGAAGAACTCACTGGGGGGGTGGTGGTTGTGATCCTGCAAAGCTCCTGGCCGATATTATGGATATTTATATAGATATTGGTGCACCTCTGGTGCCTCCTTCTCCCCAGAGCAACCTTTTTTTTGTGCCCACAAATGGAGAAAGCTGGGCTGGCAAAGAGGGAGTTGGAATGAGATGGCGTTTGATGTGCTGGTCTCTTCCAGCCCCGTGTGTTCTGTGATTGTTCGGGCTGGCATCAGTGGATTAAATGACCTGCAGAGCATTACAAATCAGCCCTGGCTACGCAGGTAACCAGGAGAATGCTTACGAAACAATTAAAGCTGAGAAAAGGTGATCTGGGGAAGCTTAATTGGTGAGAAATGAAGGAAACCTCAGCAGCCGCTGAAGTAGATTAAAAACGGAGGTGTGATTAGATGCTCGCACCTGACAAGCCAGAGCAGGGGTTATAATCATCAAACCAGCCTTAGATGAGCTCTGCCCTGGCAGAGATGCTGTAATTTATAATTGTTCACCTAATTGAGTGAGGTGGTTGCCTGAAGTGTGGTGAGAATGTGTCCCCCAGGGATCTCTCAGCGAGGCCAGAACGCTTTCCCTCCTCCCAGATCCAGGCCACTGTGTCTCATAGGAAATTTAATATATGTCTAAAGAGGTTTAATTTTTCTAATAACCCCCCCCCCCCCAGTGTTTTTTCTCCACTGTCTCTACTACAAATGTTTGACCTGCTGTTGGTTTAAGAGAAGCTGGCTGTGGATTTTGTGTTGCTGCCACTAAATTCAGGTGCTGGGGTGGGTGCAGGTGGCAGCTGATGCTGTGAAGACATCCGCGGTCACTTAACTGCTGTAACCGAGCCCAAGTGGGGTCAGGCCAGGACAGGAAGCTGTGTTTCGTGGCTGGGAGGTCCTGGGGGCATCCCACGTGGAAAGGGAAGGGCTCACTGGCTGTAAGCCCTGTTGGCAGTAAGAAGCCAAGCTTTATAGGGGAGCAGAAGTGGAAAAGTAATGCTGATTTGGGTTTTTTAAAGACTTTTAAAACTTCTAGATGTTGGAACTAGGTTATCTTTAAGATCCCTTGCAACCCAAACCATTCTGTAACATGCTGCTTTGGGATGTCAAACAAACCTCGTTACCCTGAAACCCAAGAAGAAACATCCCCATTCACCTGCTTTTGTTTTGCTTTTCAAATTTTCCTTTTTTTTTTTAGCTGTAGGAGCTTTAAACAATCTCTCAGGTGGAGCATGCAGTGTGGCTGTGAGCACCTGGTACCTCCCACAGGTTTTGGCGCGTGGGCAAAGGGTTTAATATTTCCTGTAGTATCCTAGTCCCTTTTATAGCCTGATGCAGTTTGCAGGGCATGAAAGAAAATCCAGCTCTGTAGCAAAATTCAAAGGGGAAATAACGAATCGTGGTCTGTTTCAAATAATTAAAGCACGCAGATATTTAGTGATCTACCAAGGGGAATGAGGGAGTAATAAGAAACTCTGTCCAATTTGATTTAGAGCTGGAGTTGGAGCACTGTGGTGTAAAATTATAACCTCTATTAATCACAAGAATGTTCGCTGTATCTAGGTCAAATCCACACGTGAACCTCCACAAAACTTTTGCTTCATTCAGCTTTTTCATGATTATCTTTACTTTCTGGTGCCTTAGGGGAGGTAAAATACCTTTGATTTTAAGGGGGGGGGGGGGGAGGGGGCATTTTTTTATCCAGTTTCTCTTTAGCTTCTCCTTCCTGCCTCATTTTTTAAAGCCAGCAAGGTTTTTCCCTTTAAAAAGGGGGGAAGAAAAGGTTTGTTTTATGTATGTTTTTCACTGAAGGTTGCTCAAATCCATCCAGTTCTATTGTGGCTCTGAAGGAGCTGTAAAATTTCATTACAGCTTTTCCACAGAAACCAATTTGAGTGGCCGAGGCTCAGTCTTGTGGTTTAAAGATCTCTCCCTAGAATCGCTGTGTGCCTCTTTCCCATCCCTGCGTGGCTGCCAGGCTCAGTTCATGTCTACTGAAGTATTTCTTTTGGGACTGAAACCAATTAAAACTGTGATGCATTAGAGGCTCTGCCTTTGGGTTAGCTCTAAATCTTGGCTTTGTGTGTGTGAGCATCCCACTCTGCAGGTGACTCTGAGGTTGGCTGTGCTCTTTCTCAGTCTGATTAATACAGAGAATGATGAAGAGGGAGCTCTGTGGCATCCAATATCCTATTTTTAGTGGAAAATCTGAAGGGTGGTTGTGTTTTTAGGGTTTTGGTGTGCTTTTTTTTTTCCCCTTCTTTTTCCCCCCTCCTCCCCCGTGGTAAATATTGAAACAAATAATTCACTTTTAGCTCTTCTTTTCTCCTTTTATGTTAAAGCTCTTAACATCAGATTGCTCTGGAAATGTAACATCTCCTCAGGTTTGAGGCACTAGGAATAGTTCCTGCCTTGGGTTTGGCAGCATTCCACCGGTGTGACTTGCAGTGTAATGCACACGTTGTCACCCCAGAAATCACCAAAAATACCCGGAGAGGGTCAATGAACACCAGAGTGTTCGTGGCCAGGTTTTACTGAGCTGTATCCGAGGCCTAGAGCTGCATTTTATGTTTCTGCCACGTGCCAGTCAAAAGTATGCGGAGCTGTAGGGCCAAGCTGGCATCATTTGGGAGCATGTGCCCAATTTCCAAATTATTGCAGCTCACACCTGCACTAAAGGGTTTGGAAGGACCTTAAATCCTATTTCAGTCCATGGCCAGGGACACTTTCCACTATCCCAGGCTGCTCCTGGCCTTGGACACTTCCAGGGATCCAGGGGCAGCCACAGCTCCTCTGGGAAATCCATTCCAGGGCCTCTCCACCCTCCCAGGGAACAATTCCTTCCCAAGATCCCATCCATCCCTGCCCTCTGGCAGTGGGAAGCCATTCCCTGTGTCCTGTCCCTCCATCCCTTGTCCCCAGTCCCTCTCCAGCTCTCCTGGAGCCCCTTTAGGGAGCTCTGAGCTCTCCCTGGAGCCTTCTCCTCTCCAGGTGACCACCTCCAGCTCTCCCAGCCTGGCTCCAGAGCAGAGGGGGCTCTGCTCATGTTAAAACACAGGGCTTAAAATCTTTGTTCTTTTGGAGAATGCAGTTTGACTCAGAATAAAAATCCATCTTGGCCCGTATTGACCTCGATCCCTGCAGATTGCTGTGGTTTCTTACCAGTAGTGCCACGAGTCCTGATCCTTTCCCCCTCTGAGCATCTCCCTTCTTGTGGGCCCCCAACTAGGGGGTCCCATCCCCTCTCTCCTGCCCCCTGAGGGGATCTGTCCTTTCCCCTGGAGCACTGACGCCGTGGCAGGACTGTTGTGACTGCTCCATTTGCCTACTGAAAGCTTGATTAAACTTGAGAGGGCTCTGGTGAAATTGTTGCTCGTTCCCTTATGTCATTACAAGCAAAGCCTGCTCCTGGAGAGCCTGACACAGCCCTTGCCTTGGCACAGCTGCTTGCTGGATCTCACAGGTGGTGCTGGATGCTCATCCCTTGGCTGTCCCACGTGTCCCTGCTTCACCTGCTCACAGCGAGGAATTCTTGGCTTTTCTCACCTGCCAGCTGCAGGTAGGGCTGCTCACCTTTCCCCCTGGGCAGCAGAGCAGCCTTTGATCAGAGCAGACCCTTCTGACAGGCGAAGTCTGAGTAAATAACTTTGCCTCGCTGCCTTTCCGTTCTGATTTTGCTTTCCCTGGAGATTTGCACTCTCACCATCACCATGAAAACACATTTATTTTTGAATGTGTAGCTAAACTGGCAGCAATGTAACACCTTTTCAGCTCTCGCTTGGTGTAACTGCGAGAATAAATAGCTTCTTTTTCTTTCTAGTCTTGGGAATAATTGAGCTTCCCATGACTTTGCAGTAAAATTTGATTTAGAGGGAGTTGGAGCCACGTGCTGTTTGCATCTGAGCTGCGGAGATTTTTATTGCTCTGGAGTGATAACTGCCAAGGGGAAACTGAAACCCTCGGTGTCACGGATGCAAGGCAGAGCTTTGCTTCCACAGGGAAACCAAGGATTTGGGAGATGGGAACGGCCACGAGTGGCTTCGTGAAGTGCAGCAGGCAAGGAAGGAGCAGCAAACCTGCTGCTCTCAAAGGGGCTTTGTCCTGCTGGAGGAGCAGGAACAGAGGTGCTCGTGGTGGCTGTTTGTTAATGGGAGGAAAAACGGGAGCTTGGATGTCCCATCTGGGACTTGCCTGAGACAGGGACTGAGCCCTGGCAGCTGAAACTTTACGTGGCTGTGGTTAGTGGGGTGAAAACTGAGCGGCTGGGTTGGAAGGGAGGTGCAAAAAGGTGTTTCCAGCCTACAGGAAGATGGTCCAAAGGTAAAGATTGAAGAGTTGGGGATCCAGCAAGTCACCCCTTTCAGAACTTCCCGTCTCTGCAGGCCCAACCCTCTCCCTGAAGGCACCTAATTCCCTAATTAATTCCCTGAAGGGCAATTAATGGTGTAAGGCTGGAGAGGCAGCAATCCCCTCTGCCAGAGTTGTTCCACGTGGACCACCTCTGCTTGCTGAAACAGGAGACAACCTGCCTTTTTGACTGCATTTCCTAGCAGGCTTCTGGGATTTTTTTTTTTCCTTCCCTTTCTCCAGCCTCCCACATGGAAAATAATCCTTTCAACATGCAGATGGCAGCTCCCTTCATGGAGGGGCAGGCATGTGCAGAAGGCTGAGTTTTTACTTTATTCATAGAGCATGTGTGCATGTTGCTTGCAGGGTGTTACTCTCAGTATTATGTTAAAAATAGCTGGTGCTGAGCTTCTAATTCTTAACCTTTTTTTTTTTTTTTTTTTGTTCAAGCTCCTGATTTCAGAGGCATTTGTGATTTATGGTGTAAAACTTCTCTGTGGTTGAGAGAGCTGGTCTAATTTTCTGTGAAATATCTACAGCTTGGTTATTAAAAGAGGGTTCTGATGGTTAAAAATGTGAAAATGCTTAGGGTTTTTTTTGTAAGTCTGCCACAGTAGGCACTAGATTGCCATGTCCTGGTGCCTAAACCCACAGGATTCATAGAATATCTCGAGTTGGAAGGGATCCACAAGGATCATTGAGTCCAGCTTTAGTTAGTCTGGAGTGAGCAGCAGTGCTGTTACTGCAGAACCGAACGTTCTGGTCATGAGTGGGAGAAGTCAAATCCTCCAGTACAGCTGAAAGATGGCATTAGTGGGGGGGGAAAAAGTGGATTTTTTTTTTTTAATGTCTTCTAGCCTTTGTCCTGTTATTTGTGTGACACAAGTGGCCTTTGGCATGGAATGCTGCAGCCTGTTTGGAAGGGCTGCACTTCTGGGGTGCTGCTCTGCAGGGAGAAAGGATGAAGTGGGAGGAAGAAAAGAAGGAAAAATGAGGGGTTTGTCTGAAGCCTTCCTCCTGAGTTTGGTCCTGCTTTGTCTGATGGTCATTAGGAGCCTCCTGCCCCTGCTTTCCCCTCTGCTGAAAGTATGGAAACCACAAAAAATCCTGAAAGGCAAATGGCTTGGAATTAGCTCATCACATGGGGGTGCTGCTCCTACCCTGGCCCAGAAGGGTTTGGGTTGGAAGGGACCTTAAAGCCCATCTCATTCCACCCCTGCCATGGGCAGGGGACACCTTCCACTGTCCCAGGCTGCTCCAAGCCCCCTCCAACCTGGCCTTGGACGCTTCCAGGGGTGGGTCAGACCCCAGCCTGCACATCCCTGAGGATAAATGTGAGTGGAAACCCTGTGGGTGACACATAGACTGAGCTGCCAGTGCTCGGCCCGTGTCCCCAGCAGGCAGCCTGCCACCTGCAGCAAGACCCCGTGGTCCCAGTGTCACGTTTGTCCTGGTTCCTGGGCTGTGGATGGGGACACAGGCCCCTCTGGAGCTGTGGCTATCGTGTCAGTGCGAGCATAAATTCCAGCATCATCCTCCCCGCGAAGTTATTAATGAAAATCATCACCCTCATTTAGGAGCTGCCATCACTTAGTAGATTAACCTTTATCAAGCAACTTTGCTATGCCAGCTGCACAGCAAAGTAATTACTTTTAATAGAATCTGCCCTTGATTTGAAGCCACGGGGGAAGCAATTAAATTTAACAAAGGCAAAAGCCATGACTTATAAATGAAGATGGATGGCTTTTGCTGTCTGTTCCATAAATTCCATTGTGTATGGGTGTAAGAAAATACTCAGTTCCCCTCATGTTTTGGTGGGGTTTAAAGTGTGCTGTTGGACTCTTGATGTCTGGGTGGGTTGGATGTCATCAGGGCCAGCTCTGGGATTTGGCTCGGTGTCATTTACAAATGGCTTGCAGGGGGCTTTGGGCTTGAGCTTCTCAAACCTTTGACACCCCTGTTCAGCATCAAGAGTTTGCCTAATGGTTTCATGGCCCACCTGATCTCTCACCCCTTTGCCTCTCTGCTCAGGGAGTGTTTTGCTTGAAACCGAGGCATGCCTTAAACTGCTCTGTGTGTCTGTGAACTTGTTGGGTTCGGGCTGGGCCAGTAAGAAGGGGCTGGTCTGGGTATGCCCCAAGGGCCTGGATGGTGGCCTTGATACAGAATCCCTGAATGGCTTGTGTGGGAAGGGACATTAAAGATCATTTCGTTCTCCATAGGCAGGGACACCTTCCACTATCCCAGGCTGCTCCAAGCCCCGTCCAGCCTGGCCTTGGACACTTCCAGGGATCCAGGGGCAGCCACAGCTTCTCTGGGTACCCTGTGCCAGGGCCTTTCCACCCTCACAGGGACCAATTCCTTCCCAATATCCCATCCATCCCAGCCCTCTGGCAGTGGGAAGCCATTCCCTGTGTCCTGTCCCTCCATCCCTTGTCCCCAGTCCCTCTCCAGCTCTCCTGGAGCCCCTTTAGGCACTGGAAGGGGCTCTCAGATCTCCCTGGAGCCTTCTCTTCTCCAGGTGAGCACCCCCAGCTCTCCCAGCCTGGCTCCAGAGCAGAGGGGCTCTGATCACATTAAAACCCATAAAATATCCTGCTGTGGGGCAGGGAGGGGCTGGGCAGCATCTCATGGTCCTCTCCAGACCTTGATGTCATGAGCCAAAAATACAAATGTGCTTTCCTTCTTTGGTTTAAACCTGCCAGGCTTGGCTTGGCTGAGTGTAGAAAGGGCAGACCCTCCTTTTCCATCTCTCTGGGCAGTGCTGGAGCTGCTCTGCTCTCTCCTACAGAGCTCCAAGCCTGCAGTGCCATCCCTTCACTCACCTCCATGATGGATGCTTGGCTGCCAGGATCCTTAGCAGATGGAAAGTGAAAAGCAGAGGACTGCAGGCTGGGCTTTCTCACAGCTGTGAGGAGAAATCCTCTTTGTCCTGGGTGTTGTGTCAGAGCAGTTTCTGTCCCCTTTGCAGTCTGTTTCGGCTCAAAGCCCTGGCTTGGCTCTCTTCCTCCCCTCCAGCTGATATCTACTGACCAATATCTGCTTTTTAATCAAATATCTCTGCCTGAGACTCAGGTTTCTATTTCTTTTGTAAAGTGGCAGAAGCCAGTGGTCTCTGACAGGCATAGAGTAGCATCAAGTGTCCCAGCAGTCTTTCTGCTGATAATTTTTTCTATTTCTTGGGGCTGCTTGACGTCTCTCCCTCCGTGTTTTCATCCTCTGTGGAGATCCCTGCATCCCAAATGCTGCCCTTAAACAGCTGCTGTGCAGAAGTGCATGTGCAGCATCACAGCCTCTGTGTCAACATTTTTTCCCTCCTGTGAACTGTCAGCACAAAATTCAGGCTATTGCTCCCAAAGGAGGCAAATCCTTCCTTGTGGCCAACTTGATTTCCCAGGGCTGTTTGGAGGAAAGGGGGTCTGGGGAGGGAGGGATGTGCTGGGAGGGTCCCTTACTGCCACTGAGTGTCCAGAAAGGTGTGTGGAAGTCTTTGATATGTTAACTTCTAATGTATTAATTCAGCCTGGAGAGGAGAAGGCTCCAGGGAGAGCTCAGAGCCCCTTGCAGGGCCTGAAGGGGCTCCAGGAGAGCTGGAGAGGGACTGGGGACAAGGGATGGAGGGACAGGACACAGGGAATGGCTTCCCACTGCCAGAGGGCTGGGATGGATGGGGTCTTGGGAAGGAATTGTTCCCTGTGAGGGTGGGGAGGCCCTGGAGTAGAATTCCAGAGCAACTGTGGCTACCCCTGGATCCCTGGAAGTGTCCAAGACCATGGATGGGGCTGGGAGCACCCTGGGACAGTGGAAGGTGTCCCTGCCCATGGCAGGGGTGAAATGGGATGGGCTTTAGGGTCCCACCTAACCCAAACCATTCTGGGATTGTGTGGATCCAGGAGGCTGGAGGCTGAGCTCGCACAGGATGGGGTGGAGACACGGTGACCTTTGCAGGTGGGGTGACCCAACCACGCTCCTCGGCCGTGCCTGCGCTCTGGAAAACCCTTGCTTCCCCCGGGAGCTGATTTTTAGTCAGTGCAGCTCATGCAGGGAGAAGTGTGACAGCTCCTGGGAATGGAGCAGCTCGTTAGGAGGAAATGGGTTCCATGATTTGCTTCGAAGCTTTGATTGCTCTCCTGGGAGCTTTGCTCCATCTCTCCCCCGCTGCTGCTGCCGGCAGATCCGGAGCAGGGGCTTCGCTACCTGCGTGTTCCTCCCTTCACAGTGCCCCCCACCTGGGAGAGGCTGTTCCTTGGCGCTGGGTGCAGGACACAGCTTAAACATCTCTCTGGTGAAGAGATCCAGTTGGCTGTGACTCTTCTGGAGGGAGGGAACACGGCTGAGCTTTCATACCGCTGCTTTTGTCTCTGCCGTGAAGCCACCTGTGTTTCCTCCACCAGCAGTTCAGCGCCCGTCCCTTTCATCCGGTGGTTTTATTTCCCTTTAGGGGGATGGATTGCAATGGAGGGGATGTTCTTTGGCTGGTGGAGTCAATTGTTTCGAACATGACAAAAAAAAAAGAGGAGCCTTTCAGGCTGCTTCCACTTTCTTTTGTCGAGGAGAGTCTGTGTGTGTTTCTGAGCAGCTCCCCAAAGCAGCTCCAGTCTGGCAGCGAGCAGCTGCCTGTGCACGTGAGAGGCCCATTAAGATTCAGTGCTGCTTCAAACCTCCCATTTATGCTCAAAACAGCCTTCTAAAAAGCAGGAGGAGGGGGGAAAAAAAAACCCAAACAACCCCAACTGCATTAAAAAGCAGCTTCCGAATTAGAATTGTTTGTTTCTCTCAGAAGAAACAGGAGCTGTTTTCCTGCATCCCTATGGAGCATCCTAATCCTGCTGCAAGTCTCTCCTGCTGCCAGGTGGCTTGGTGTGCTGGGAAATTGGGTGGATGGCTAGCAGGGAAGGGCTTGGAATCTCCTCACAGCCTGTCTGCAAGGCAGGAAAGGCTTAAATGTGATGTGGCTGCAGGAAAAGAGTGCTAGGGTAATAAAGATCTTCAGCAGCACGCTGACGTAAGAATAGTGTATTTTACTTATGCAGTAGAAATTAATCTGGATTAATTTAAGAGAATAAACATGATTAAAGTCACTCCTTTGGAGGAATCCGAGGAGCTTTGTGTTTGATTTGGTTTAATTGGCTCACAAAAGTGGCTGTTCTCTGAAGGGTGCTCATACCCACGCTGTCTGGGGAAGTGTGTGCTCCAAGCAAGCCCTTCCCTCTGGATTTTCCTGGGAATAGGGCAGATCTATTGGCCATATTACTCTGTGGAAGTGGAGAGAGCTGCCTTCCAGGCTTGCCCTCAGCTGGGATGCTCCAGGAGGTGAGAGGTGCAGGTCACAGCTTCCCCTGCAGCTGGTATTTAGGGTGCAGGACCCCACAGGAGAGGTTGGAAGAGTGAGTGAAAAGGCTACAGCACCACCAGGGAGAAAGGAAAGAATCCTGTGTTTGTATTCCCTTCTGCCAGGAGGACAAGGAGGGAACAAACACCACCTCACACTGGTGTTTGCCCTGTGATCAAAAGCACTTCTGTGCTTTATAACCAACTCCAGGGATTCGGGATTCCCGAGGGGATTATGTGCACGGACGACAATATTCCCTGGAGTACATGAAAGCCAAGTGGAGTTTTGGGAAGGATATAAACCTTCTTGTCTGGGGGCTCTCCCAGCTTTAACTGCTCGTGCTTTTGCAGACATCTGGGGTCTGCAGTGTGGGGATCTTGGGAGGCAAAACTGGTTTTGGCTGAGGTGTACGTCACCTGTAAAACCCCTATAAAAGGCAGGTTCCCTCCTGGGAATGGATTTGACAGGCAGCTCCCAGAACGGGGAGGAGGGATCCCTGATGGTGTTGCAGCACCAAATGCCAGCAGAGCATTGAAGATGCAGCTCTCCACTGGAAATCTCCCCAGGGGAGTGCAGGTTTGCCTTTAAATATCACCTCAGTGCAGTCTGCCTGCACTGCTGTGGCTCTGTCTTGGTGTCACTCTTGATTCTAAGTCGCTTAGGTTTTTCTAAATTTTTTTTCTCCCCTCTAGAAAAGCTTTAAATGGGTCTATATTTAGAGCAGGCTGCATGCTGCTTAAAGACTCTGACAGCAAATAGTGATCTTAATAGGGCCCCCTGATACCTATCAGGAGTCTTCTGCTTCTGATGCTCTGTAGCTTGAAACTTGAAGGTGTTTGGGTTTTGGGGTTTATTTTCATTTCCCCCCCTTCAAGTGCTGTGACCATGTTTTGGTGTAGGGGAATTGAATTTGAGACAAACTGGGCCTTCTTCAAGATGGGTTTGCTGTAAAAATTGTGCATTGCTGAGGGAGTTTAAGCCTTTGCTCTCCCCAAATTGGTACCAGAGAGGAACCAGTGGTGGAGATGCTGTGGGTCCCAACTGCGCTTAGTTGGGTGAGCTGGCTGAGGTGGAAAGCTGGATGAGATGTTATGGAGGAGCAAAATTCCTCCCCATGGGATGCAGCTCCTCTCCTTAACCAGCTTGCCCCCAAGGTGCTGCATCCCAGAGCTGCATCCTTGGAGCTTGTGGCATTGTGAGGAGGCTGGAGCTCATGGAGCAGGGCAGTGCTCCTGTCCTGGGAGTCTGCTCCAAGGGGCTTCTCTCCTCCTTCCCCAAGGAATTGAAAGGAATTACGGCTGGTTTCCATTTCATATCGGATTTAAGGGTTGTCCTCCGGTGCTCTGAGCTCAGGGATGAGGGTTTCTACCGGGAATGGTGGTTCTGAGGTCTCCTGTCAGCTCTTGCAGGTCTCCCTGGATGCACTAAGTGTGACGGTGCTCTCCTGCCTCCCACATCTGCTCTGGCTGGCTGTGTGGAAAGCTGCCTCCTTTCCCAAAAGCAGTGTTTCTGCTCCTTAACAGCTCCCAGATGAGCTGATTCTCCACTGAAGCTTCTCCTGTGGCAGCAGAATTTCTTTTTTCTGTATTTTTTTTTTGTTCTGTGCCAGTGCTCTGACACCTGGTGTGGCCCATCATTCCAGCCCCTTATTTCTGGGGGGTTCTACAGCTTCAGCTCAGCTCTGGAGCAGCACAGGCTGAGTTTTTAAGAGCTTTTCTCAGTGGCCCATTAGCTGTTTGCTACTTGGAAATAGCTGTTGAATTAAGCTGACAACAGGCACTTCTTGGAAACGAGGGGAAGACAAAACTGATGCTCTAAGAAGCGTTGTTTTTGTTGTACGTGGGAAGCTTTCCTGTTGTGGGAGTGTTTATCTGCTTGAGCACATTATTGCAGCTGCTGTTGCTTTTCCAGCGTGGAAGGCTGCAAGGATCCCTCTGTTCTCTGCTGAGTGCTTCCCTTTGCATCTGGAAGAGGGAGATGCCATGGTGGGCAGAATTAATAGCGTCAATTGTTGGATGCTGCGGCTCTAATGTGGTACAGATTATGGCATTTAAGTAGGTAGGATAAATATTAATTAAAGTACGTGGTCTGAAAGGCTTGGAAAATCAATTGCATTCCTCTAAGGAGCTTTCTTGTTGAGACTTTATTTTTTAATTCTTTCCAAACCTTGCTGTGCTTGCTGAACTTCTGAGGGGTTCTACACCGCCGTATCTCAAAGAAAGTATCCCGAAAACCCTCACAGTGGTGGGGAATGGAGAGCTGTGAATTTCAGAGAGGAAATGTAACATTCTGGTATGGAACAGTGATGTTTAAAGATGCCTCGATGGAGGTGAGAATATACATCTTGGGAGGGGGGAAAAGTGCAGGGTTCTCAGGGGATAAATTTGACTTGCTGTGATAAAACCTCACCTTGTCCCTGTGCCTTTCCTGTGTTCCTGGCAGAAGGCATCAGAGGAGCTGTGTGTATTTCCCTGTCAGGGCCTGGGCAGCCAGGATGCTCGTGATAAGCTGCAAGGCTTCGGGATCTGTCTGCTGGGATTGTAAGGTATTCCCAGGATGAGCAGGGCAGCAGGGACAGCTGCTCAGGTTTCATTCTCTTTGCTGTCTTTCTGGTAAGATCTCCACTCAAAGCTGCTGCCGTCTTGGAATCACTGCTCTTTGTTTTGAGGGAGCTGCCATAAGCAAGGATGGAGGTGACTGGGAGCAGGGATGGGAAGAGCCAGTGCTCCCCCAACCCCCCCCAAAAAAACCACCCACTGAAGGAGTGTGCATGCCTCAAAACATCCCTCTTGAAACACCTGCTGGGCTTTCCCAAGGCTCTGTCCTTCCCACTGGGACCTCTCCAACCTCTGCCTCTTCCTCAAGGGCCTGCTCAGAGGTGGGTGGGCTTGTGCTTCCTGAGGGCTTTATGGAATTCCCCTGGCTGATGTGGCTCCCGTGTTGTTCCTGAGTGCACGGGGATGTTGTGCAATTAGCTGGAAGCTGATTGCATCTCGTGGCAGCGAGTGTCACTGTGATGAGATAATTACAGCAAGGCCCTCAAACCCATCAGCTGAATCCTTCCTGACAGGTGCCTCTTCCCGAGGTGTGTGGGATGTGCTGCTGGCTCCAGGACAGCTGGAACCTTCCTCCAGAAATAAGATTAGATGCTGGCTCCAAGCAATGGTCAGAGGAAACCCTGTTCTGCTCTTTCCTTACAGCTGGGCTTGGGTCTAAATAAAAGTTGAGCTTGGGGTGAGCATGGTTATGTTCCTCCTGCTAGAGGTGCTTGATCTTTCTCTTTGCAAAGAGAACAATTCTTTAGGGAATCAAAGAATCCTGAAATGCTCTGGGTGGGAAGGAACCTTAAAGTTCATCTTTGTTTCACCCCACCCCCTGCCATGGGCAGGGACACCTTCCACTGTCCCAGGCTGCTCCCAGCCCCATCCAACCTGGCCTTGGACCCTTCCAGGGATCCAGGGGCAGCCACAGCTTCTCTGGGCACCCTGTGCCAGGGCCTCCCCACCCTCCCAGGGAACAATTCCTTCCCAATATCTAGTCTAAATCTACCCTCCTTCAGCTTAAAGCCATTATGAAGGAGCAGGCCTTTCCCTGGGACTCTTGCTGTGGATACAAGCTCCATGGTCATCATTTTATGGTTCTCTGGGCCTTCTACCTAAAGCCACTCTGTGCCTTGAGTGGTTTTGTTTTTCTCTTCCCTCTCATCCCCTCCCTGCTGTGGTCTGATTTTTGTTTTGGGGGTTTTTTTACACATTTAGTTAGTCAGTGGTGGCCCGAATTGCACATCATGAGCAACACGTATTTCTCGTTGTCTCCTGGCTGCTCGTGAGGCACTTGCTCATGATCTGGCACTGCTGACATCTTTAATCAGAGCTATTACAGCCTTGACAAGCTCAGTGCACTGAATCAGCTGCCTCAAGCTTTGGGGTTTCCGTGCCACAAGTCAGCTCCCAGTGACTGTTTTTCCACTTGAAATTCTGTGTCATCCTCTGGCTGCCCTGCAGCCTCCTGCCCAGGGCTGATCACAGAATCCCGGGATAGTTTGGGTGGGAAGGGACCTTAAAGATCATTCAGTTCCCACCCCCTGCCCTGAGCAGGGACATCTTCCACTAGACCAGGTGGCTCCAAGCCTTGTCCAGCCTGGCCTTGGACCCTTCGAGGGATGGGGCAGCCACAGCTTCTCCGGGCTCTTTCTCAATGTTACTGAAATAGAATTAAAAAAAAAAGAGAAGAAGAGATAAAAGCACTTTAAACAATCTTGTAGCTGAAAGAAATGATCACGTTCATGGGCAACTTGCATAAAGCAAATTGAGTAGTCGAATGCATGTGCAGTAACTTTTTTCTGCAAGTGATTAGAGTAATAAACCTCCCCCTGTCACCAGCTCTTTATGTGAAGAGGCAGCAGGTAGTGTTTCTGGAGGTGAACAATGCAGCACTGAGCCCTGGAGCTGCATTAACGGGATCATGAGGGACAAATGATTTTTAAAAAGAGACTTTCCTGTCTTCTCCTTTTTCTTTAAAGTTAATTTCAGGTCGGGAGGATGTTTAAGGTGCAGCTCTGAAGGTGGGGAGTTACCTGGTGTGATCCCCTGGACAAGAGGAGGAGCAGAGCTGCTGTCACCAAGTAAACTCTGCAGTGAGTTGGGACACAGTGAGGGATCCTCAGGAGTGTTGAGGCTGAGAGAGACTTCAAGAAGACTCCAAAATCTCCTGTTCTTGGAGAGAAAATAAGTTTTCCTCTGCTTGTGGTAAACCCTATTCCAGGATGACACGGACAATATGGACATGCCTGCTGGAAGTTCTTGGTCGTGAGACAGGAGATTTGGGGATGAATGATGTTCCATGGCACTTTCCCATGTGGGGAAGGCTGGGAGTTCATGTTTTTGCAACAAGTTACTGGCTGGGCAGCATTCCAAGAGGCTTCCAAAGCAAGAGAGACCAGCGTGACCAGCTCAGGGCATGCTTTTTAGGAATGGTCTCCATGCATAATTCAGAGGAACATGGACAAGCTTTGGGAGCCAGTGTCTTCCAGAGAGATCACCCACAGCTGGACACTTCATTCCAGCTGCTGCAGGCTTCGCCTCAGTGCTGCTGTGCATGGGGTGAATGGTTTTAAGCGTTCCTTTGTCATTCCTGGTGCTTCTCCAGAGCCTGACGTTGAAGAAGTCCCTGCTCATTGCGGTGGGGTTGGACTTGGTGACCTTTAAAGGTCCCTTCCACCCCAAACCATTCTAGGATTCAACTACTCCTTTGCAGCTATGGGATCCTTACCGACACCTGGGCTTGGGTTTTGTGGGGATGCTCTTTCCAGTGGCTTCTTTTGGGAACCTGTGGCTACTTGGCCTTCAAAACTCACCTGCAATAAATACTGAGGGAGCCACAGACACCACTCTAAAACCTTCACTCTCTAAACCCTTAACCTTCTCTACTGCACTACACAAGCTTGGTGCATTTATTAGGTCTAATATTTCTTTTTTAAACTTTTTTCTTCTCTGACATCCAGTACTTTTTGCTTTCTTTTCAAGATGTTGGTTCTTTGAGCTGCTGTAGTCATCTTCCCTTAAGCTCCTGCTACTTGTGTTCGCTTCTGCACCTTTAAATCAGCTGGCAAATGTCTTTTCATGAAGCTGGAGCCTCTCTCTAGATCAGCATTATTTAGAGATTAGATACTATCTGCTGATCAGTTGACTGATAGTGTGTGGAGCGGGCTCTTTTTTTAGCTAAAGCCAGCATTTTTCTAAAAATATTCCTGCTTGAGCGTTAGGCATCAAAGGATCTCTGATCACTGGGATTATTTAAGCATGGCACAGCGTTATCTTGCTGGGATTGCTCTCAGACTTCAGAGGAAGCTTTGCAGTGGAGTTGGTAGTTGAAAAGTTGATGCTGCACATGAGGAGCTCAGAGGCTGAACCCCCTGTGACCGTGATGGGTTTCTCCGATCTGTCACCCTGGATTCAGTGAAAGGCTGGGAAGCTTCACATTCGTGTGGTGAATGCGCAAGTCCTTCCTTCAGTGAATTGTTTTTTTGGTGGTTTTCTCCCCACTTTTGGGACAGTTATGAGTCAGGACTAAAAAAAAAAGAGGACTGTCCCCTCACTGTCCTGAGGGTTACGCATGGGATGACCAAAAAGTTTTCTTAGATAGAATGTGCTCTTAGCTGACAATTTATATCTTGCTTGTTCCTTTGTTAGAGTGGCTTGGATGGTCTCATTTTGTGCGAATGACCTGCTTTCCTAGTTCCTGGATTCGCCTCTATTTGGATATGCCTCTGCCTAGCACCCTGATCTCCTTAAAATTTTCTCTATTTAGCTTTCTCCAATGGTTTCCATTATCGGCAAATTTAATCGTAGCTTAAGTTGCAGTTATCATGAAACAGGTTTAACCCCAAAATACTGGGGTATAAGATTGGGATAAATAACCCCCAGGTGTCTCCATCCCTGGAAGTGTCCAAGGCCAGGCTGGATGGGGCTTGGAGCAACCTAGGATAGTGGAAGGTGTCATGGAATGAGATGAGCTTTACGATCCCTTCCAACCCAAACCGTTCCATGATTCTGTGATTCCCTGGACATATCCCCTTCAAATGCTGGTTACCTGTTGATAATTAAACTTTGAGACCTGCTAATTAACCAATTTAAGTTTGCTTTATGGCTGCTTTTAATGTTATTATAGCATGATATCACCTGAAATGGGTGATACCTGACTCTGTTGCTTCCCAGACCTCTGGTGCTCAGGACAACATGAAATCTCTCAATCCAATTTATAAATAAAAACTTACAAAAATAATGTTATCTTAGTGAAACCCCGCAGAGTTAACATCAACAAATATTGCTATCCTTTAAATATTTCTTCATCTGGTTTCATCCTGACCTTTGCACTGTATCCAGGATTGATTCTGAGGGTCTATAAAACACTGAGCTGAAGACCGGATGAAAAAGGAGGAAGCAGGGCGGGATTTCTTTTGGGAGATAAGAGATCACTGGAGGAGCTGCAGGACTTCTAGGGGAATGTGGAGCTGGAGCAGACTTGCCTGGTGCCCTTTTTGAGGTGGTGGGGGGAATGAATGTATTTAAAAGCTGATGTGACACTTGGGGACGTGATTTAGTGGTGGCACTGGAAGTGCTGGGGGAATGGTTGGACTCTTATTTTAGGGAGCTTTTTCAGCCTCAGTGTTTCCATGATTCCAAGAGGGGATGGTTTGCTGATTTCTAAGCCACAATGAAGGCTGAGACAGGATATTGTTTGGAGTCCCTCCAGCAATTTTTTTTTTTTTTCTCCTCATGAAATAGATGAGGAGGGAAAAATAAAGTCAAATAAATTGGAGCTGGTGTGGCCGGCAAAGTCACCTTTGTGGTGGAGACAGCAATGACATGTTGGGAAACAGGGCTTTGATAGAGGCTTGGGACACAGCCCTGTCAATATCAGGGTGTTTCCCTGTGGAATTCATTGAAATGGCTGCTACTGGGAGGGTTTATGGGATGTACCTGCTGCTGAAATAGTTTGTTTCCCAAGCAGAAATCCTGTGTGTTATTTGAAATAAATGGCCCCCAAAACAAGTGGAAAATCCATAATTGTTCTTTAGAGGTGCAAAAGAGCACGGAGGTTATTCCCGGGGATGTCAGCCCCCAGGAGGTAAGGTAGGAGGCAGTGCTTGTGCCTGCCTAAACCCAGGAGAAATAATTAATCTCCGGATTATTCTTGGCATGCCAGGAATAGCATCGCTATTGCAAAGATTCCTTAAGCTCTTGTGAAGTTGGCTGGATGTCGAATTATTGTAGTTTCCCCCCTCCCTTCCCAATGAATATGAACTAGGAACGATAGAACTGATTTGCATCAGATCCCCCCTCACTTTTCCCTTCTCCCCTCCATGAAGACTACATGTCTCACATCGCTTGCTCTGGGCTTTCATCCCCAGGCCTTTCAAAAGAGCCTCCCTTGAATCGTGGCATTTGTGGTTGTCTAGTGCTTAGTATTTTTTTTTTTTTTTTTTTTTTTTTTTTTTTTTTTTGAGGGGAAAATATCCTCACTTTGACTTTTGTTAACTTCTCATAACTTTGTTCCCTTGGCTCTGCCGGGTCTGAAATTTTCCCCTTTGAAGGCATAAGCCGGTATTTCATTAGTTTGGCATTTGCTTTGTCTGTGCATTAAAAGATTAGCGGGATTGCTTGCTCTGAAGCAAAGGCTGCCTTCCAGTTCAGCTGTCACTCCCGATTTTCCTGCCCAGACAGAGATCTGTGCACGGGGAGGAGGGAAGAAGCCGCTTTAGAGCCATTTTTGGTAAATTCTGACCAAAAATAAAAAAAAAAAATCTAGATAAGACTTCAGCAGGGGAAGCTTTGGAAATGTTGGGAGGGATGTCTGGCAGTGCTCCCCTGGTGAGGGTTTAGTGGGGAAGGAGCTTAAAGACCATCCCAAAGCTCAGGGAGCAGGATTGGCTGGAGATATTCCCCTTCCAGCCACCTGTGAGTGCAGGATCCCCCCTTCCCACACAGGTTATGAGCACTGACTCTTCCTTATGCATTCTAATCATGCAAATGCCTCTCAGAAGGTTTCAGTGATACCAACTAGGTCAAATTTATGCTCCGTAAATGAGCAATTCCTATTTCTCCTGTTTATTACCCAGGTTTCTCACATCAGGGTAGAGGCAATTACAGAATTTTGTCTCATCCCTCGGTGACTTGATTAATGTTGTTCCTGACATCTTGGTTTCTTTGTGCTAAATGAACAGTCATTTGTTGTCTCTTCCCTCCCTCTTCCTTCCCCTCCCCTCTTTCTCCTTTCATTTTTGCTTCTCCTGTTGAAAATCTTCCCTTTTCCCCCTCACAGGCTCCCAGAGGAGCCCACAAACCCAGCCTGTCCCCCACAGCCCTTTTCTGCAGCAGGTTGCCTCAAACTTCCTCCTTTTTTTAAAGTTCTTTCCTGTCCAGATCACTCTCCAGGATGCTCCACCTGGGATGTGGTACCTCGTGGTGATTATCACAGAACCAGGGAATACTTGGGGATGCAAGGGGCATTTAAAGATCCTATATCCAACCCCATCGATGAGCAGGGACACCTTCCCCTAGATCTAGGGGCATCTTCCACTTGACCAACATCAGAATTCTTGCTGTTGCTCGTTGCTCTTTACAACTTTCTCTGATTTTTTTTTTTTTAATTTTATTTTGCTCTTTGTAACTTAGTGGTGGAGATTTTTTTTTTTTTTTTTTTTTTTAATTTTAATACCTGAGCTGGCTCCTGACCCAGGTGAACTTCTGCTTTTAAAAGCTCCCCCTGGAGAAATCCTCTCTCTCTAAATGCACACAGGTAGTCAGAACAGCCTTGATCTTAATGCACCACTGAATTATGGCCAGAAACTAGGGCAGGCATGGAAATAGGAGCTCTGGCTCCAGCCAGGGAATGCAGAGCCCAGTTGGAGGCTGCCCTGCTTTGAATGCTGGGCAGGTCTGAGTGCAGAGATGAGAAACCTGCTGAGTGATGCCTGAAGGACGGTTCTGGTCCCCCACTGTGAGTAATGGATCAGTGACGGGCAGGGGGATGCAGATGCCTTGGTCTGGTGGTTTCCATTTCAGGATGGCAACCTGAAGTGTTCCCTGTTCAGGGAAGGACAGATCTGTGAGAGAAGGGAGCTGGAAGCATTTGAATCCAAGGTGAAAGAGCCCAGAATAGCTCCTTTTAATGCATGGATTTGTCTGGGTACTGCCTGGAGGAGATGAAAAACGCTGACAGATAAGGAGATCCTGGGTCCAGAGCCCTCAGGAAGGGGAGGATATCTCAGGATCCATAGGGGACAAATCAGTTTTGCTGTTTTTCCCGTGCCAGGAACACTTGTCAGAAGAGAAGGACCATTTTTTTTACTGATACCTGACCTTTTCTTCTTCTTGTTTTCCTCTCTGGAGCTGGAAGATTTCTGGAGTTGAGTGTCTTTGGCAGAAAAACAAATGAGGTGAGCCTAGGTTATGTAGCTCCTGTAGCTTGAACAGATTCCAGCCAGCCCTAAAAAAAAATCCTTCTAGGCATCCTTAAGATGCAGGTGAAGATCTTGCAAAATCCTTGAGTTTAGAATTCTGGTCCTCCACCTTAGTGGGCAGAGCTGTTCTTCTACACCAGAGAAAGGCCTGGTAAAGCTGCTCCTGTCCCTCCCGAGAACTTGAGACTGGGAATCTGCAAATGCTGTTGTGTCCAGGGGATCTCTGCTCTGTTCCTTCCTTCTAAAGTAGCCACATGCAAGAGATGGAGCCCTTGAAGGCTGCTAAAAGCATGGAGTGGTTCTGTCACTGTAGGTATCAGGAATATTTTTTGATGGAAGACTTGATAAAAACCAAGATTTTTCTTGTCTGCAAATTAATCCAGGCAGAGCAGCAGGAAGACAATCCAACCCCAAAGTGGGAAAAGTTGCTCTTTTCCCCTCAGACTTTGACAGATGGTGCAGATTAGTCTTAAGTTAATACAAAGCTCATCAGCTGCCCTGGGGTTTCAACATCTGGGTGTAAATGTCAGGCCCACACAGTGAATAAGTCTAGACGCCTCCTGAACTGGCTTCTGCCGAGCCAGAAACATGAATTTCAAATGTCCCTCTCCAGATATTCCACCTTTGATTGCCCTTCTCACCAGTGGGGAAAAAGGCAGTATCTGCAATTTCTTCTTTTACGGCCTTGTGTCCATCAGGAGGCTGGAGCCAGCATCCTGCTGCATTGCAGCTTCCCTGGAGATATCCCTGATCCTTTCCCAACCTTGCTGCCACTGGAGAAGAACCAACTGGTCTGACACAACCCCTTCTGTGTCTTTAAAGTCTGGTTTTTTTCCCCGCTTGTGCTCTGGCAGTCGGAGCCTTTCTGGCACGGGGAATCCAGTGACATAAGTTCCAGATGGGCACATTTACTTCCTTCAGACCACAATAATGGAGAGATGATTCACACCGACAGCTTTGGGAAGAGGCGTGCTCAGCGTTGGTCCCCGAGGATGTGCCATTCACCAGGAAGCAGGAGAAGCAGAGCAGATCCATGTGGGGCTCCAGGTGTTTTCCAGGAGCGCTGGGATGTGGGAAGAGCATCTGCCTTTGAGTCAGGTACCTCCTGAATATCACCTCGTTCATGCCCACCTGGGTGTTTAGCTCCAGGGGAGGATGGAGAAGCTCCTGTCCAAGGCAAGGAGCTGCTCCAGGAGAGGCACCACATGGAATATCCTGAGTTAGAAGGGTCACACAAGGATTGAAATTCAGCTCCAGGCCCTGCCCCCAAGGACACCCCCAAGAATTCCCCCAGTGTGCCTGCAGGACTGGCAAGTCTGTGGGCCTCATCCTGTGTCTATCCTGACGGCTGGACACCAGTCCAGAGCATTTCATAGCTAAAAGAGTTGGAATAAACCAGGTTACTATAAATGTGCTGCTTGTCTTAGCCATGCTTGAATGAATCTTTCCCTGACTTCCTACTGACTCCACTTTTCCCACAAGTCCATGCAGAGAAGCGGTCAGGAGCACCCCATCCCCATGGAGCTGTAACCAGCCATGAAAACCCATCTATCAGAGCCCAAATTTCATTTTTCTCTCTCAGTTCACAGAACTTTTACATGCCCTTACCTTGCCCCATTGCAGGTCTGTTCCCAGAGGAGGTGGAGGACACGGGGCAGTGAAAACTGGATGTTGTGTTCTCACTGTAAAACAGACTAAAAATAGCCTGGAGGATTTGTGGAAAATCCTGTGTTGCTGAAACATCTTTTTATGTCTTTTTATCTCAGGCTTTTTTTTTTTTTTTTCCTTGTTGAGAATTGCTTCTGCTGAGAACCCTGGGAGGTGTTGGAGCAGTGACCTCAGGGGCAGGAAATCAAGCATCCCACCCAAGAAGTGTTTCCAGAGCTTCAGTGGATGTAGGCATGTCCATCCCTGTTAACTGTGGGGGCACAGGAGATGGGATATCCCAAAATCCTGGGCTCCAGCTCCGCGTGGTTACAGACCTGAGCTCTCCAGCCCTTCTCCCAGGTGACAGGGATCTTGTAGAGTGTTTTGATGGCTGAAACAGCCTGGAAATAATGAGCTGGAAAAGCAATGTTTTCTCTCCTGTCCTCTTCCCACTTGGAGAACAAGATATGTATCACTGAGCAGGTGAGGCCAGGGCTGTTCGCTCAGGGCCACTGTTTAATCAGGGAGCTCTTCCCATGGTCCCTTCCCAGCTTTGTCACACCCTGACAGCTGGATATGGTTTTTCCACATGGCTTTGGCTCAGCAGAAGGGCAAGCACTGAGAAAAAGTGGCTCAGGTTTGAACGGTGTAACCATTCTCATCACAGTATTTTATTTTTGTTTCTAGAGTTGCTTTAGTGCTTCCAGAGCTCTCTTCTGCAGGGCTTTCTGCTCTGCAGCTTGTAATTCTGCTGTCTTTGTTCCTGTTATGTGCACCAGGCCTTCAGCAGGATTTTCCATTTGAATGGCTGCAATTTTAAGCTCGTTTATCGTTTTTTGTGGAAGTTCAGAGGTGTCTCCTGGAAATCATTGCCAGGGAGAGCAGTGAATTTCAGTTTGCATCCGTTCACACTTGGGTTTGCCTCGAGTCAACACCACGAGTTGACAAGAACTGGAATACAAAACTACGTTGGCCGTGGATAGCATAGTAAGTGCCTGGAGAATTAGAATAATAGTAGGAAAAAATAGAGGATCTGGGATTTGTTGTGGTTGTTCCTCGTGACAGCACATTTGTCTATCTTTTCAACATATAGAGTATTTTGGGTTAGGAGGGACCGAAAAGCCCCTCAGTGATGCTTGGCTTGTTCCAAAATAATCCCCATGGAGGGAATCCTGCAGGCTGTGAGTTTCTCTTCTCCTCTCCCAACAACAACCTTGGGTGGGTGTATAAAAGGAAGAGGCTGCATGTGGGGAATGACGGCCACAAAGGGCAGCCACCAACCAGCCCCATCCAAAAAACCACTAAAAACCTCAGCCCTTGTGCAAGTCGCAGTCCTGGAATATCCTAATTTGGAGTTCTGAATTATCTCTGTGGGAGCACAGTTAAAATATTCAGGATGACCAGGAAAGGCAGCCTGCCTGCCCTTTTTCCTCCTCTTCCTTTCAGTGTAACGTTTCGAAGGTGTTTTCTTCCTGAAACGCCTGTTCCCACAGGGAATGTATGTGTCTTTTGGTGTTCTTCCCAGGCTGCTTTGGTTAAGGGCAGAGAATGGATATCCCAGGATTTCTGGCTGGTTCAGACCCCCACGTGTAATGGTGCAGAAGGTTCTTTATCTGGGACTCTGCACTTCATTTTGAGAGTTGCTCTCAAAGGAAATGCAAATAAATGCAGTTATTTTGGGTGGGAAGCAGCTTTGGCTGCACAGGGAAGTGCCAGATCATGGCTTAACTCCCTCTCTGTGCAGAGCAGTGGATCAATAATAATTCTCAGGTTTGCTGTTTTGGCTTTTTTTTTTTTTCATCCTTTGCTCCTGCAACCATCCAGCAGCCACTAGAGAGGTGGTGGATGTCCCATTCCTCAAAGTGTTCAAGGCCAGGCTGGGCTTGGGGCAACCTGGCCCTAGTGGAAGGGGTCCCTGTCCCTGGCAGGGGGTGGAATGAGATGGACTTTAAGGTCTCTTCCAACCCAAACCATTCTGGGATTCTCTGGAGGGATCAGACTTGTGCCTTCCAAAGCAGCATTTATATCCTGCTGCTCTTCCTCTTTCCAGCTAATGATGGGCTGGTTTTCAAATGGATGAAATTGGTGTCTCACAGAGCCTGGTGAACACGTTGAGCCAAAGTCCCAGGGATTTGGGATGCCTACATGGGATTTATTTCATCTGCTGGGATTCCCCCATGGCCCTGCTCCCTTATGCTGTTGGATGCTCTGCAGCACGAGGCCGTCCCAGCCCTGCAAAGACCTGGCTGGACATCTGGACTTGGACCCACAACAGGTGAGCCTCAGCTGCCGGAAAGCAGATCAGCTGCTTTGGAATGGGCTTTTTCCTAAGAAATCCTGGGGCTGTGCTCACTGTGCTGTACCAGGGCTGTGTGTCACAGTGTGTTGTCCCCAGCCCAACTCCTTGCCCCTGGCTGACAGCTGTCCAGTGTGTGAGGAGCTGGCTCCTGGAGAGAATGCCAGCAGATGGTGCTGAACATGCACTAACTGGGATGTGGAGAGGCAGGAAAACCCTTTGTCCCGTCCCTCCAGCACTGCCTGTTTGCCTGGAGTGTAGTGATGGGGCTGGAGTGGAGCTCCATCTCTTTGGGGAATGGTCCTCTGGGCATCCTTCCAGGTGCAGGAATGTCTCACAGAGCCACCAGCTCCATCCTGGCAACTCCTTCTGTGTCCCAAGACATTCTGCCTGATGGAAAAAAATCACTTGGAGCTCGCTCATTTGGGTTTGTTTTGTTGTGTTTTGTTTGGTTTGGGTATTCTTTTTTTTCGGGTTTTTTTTTAGAGGAGTGAAAAATAAGCTGTGCTTACAGAAGCATGAGTCAGCCTGGCAGTGCAAGCAATTTGCAGGATTGTTTGCTTATCAGCAACCCGAATATGCCCCAGTGCTGGGCTCTTTCCTGCTCTTACAAGTGTTTAGAAGTCAGATCTTGTGGCTTTTGCTCTGACAGTCACCCCAAACTTGTGATAATGAAGCAACCATGACAACAGCAGAGCTCTCCTTCAGAGAGGAGCCTGTGGAGCAGCTCTGGTGTAACGTCTGTGCAGCGACTGCTGAGAATGTCAGGGTATTTCTGTAATCGATTATTTCTAAGCAGTAATTTTGGCTGATGATCACTTATTCCATAATGTCATCCTCGCAGGGAATGATTTCATAGCAGATATCCTTCTGGGGACTATTAAGACTTTTTTTTTTTTTCCTCCCCAAAGGCTCCATGAAAATGATGTTGTTGTAATGTGATCCATGCAACCACATTTATTTCTGGGACAAATCATGGAATCACAGAATGGTTCGGGCTGGGAAAGGACCCTAAAGCCCATCCCGTCCCACCCCCTGCCGTGGGCAGGGACACCTTCCACTAGGCCAGGTTGCTCCAAGCCCCGTTCAACTTGGCCTTGGACACTTCCTGGGATGCAGAGGCAGCCACAGCTTCACAGGGAACAATTTCTTCCTAATCTTCAATTAATGGCGGGAAAACTTTTCCAGCTGCAGAACTGAGAAGTTGCATTTGTTTCCAAAGCAATCCACAGCCCTTGGAGGGACTGTAAGGTCATCACGGGGGAAGTTACTGTAATTTTTTCCTTTTGGGGTGTTGTGTTGTCACTTTGGGGCAGGGAGAGAGGTGTAAATGGGGGCAGGGCCTGTGCATCAGCAATTTTTGGCTTTATTGGGCCTCAGTTTGCCTCTCCTTTCCTATCTAAGGCTGATTTCTCCAGGTCAACTTTTCTGTCCCCACACACGTGGTTAGCTTGCACATCCAATAATGGCTAATGGGACACATCCTGTTTTTTCACCTTCTGGAGTGGATTTGCCATAGAAAGGGGCCATGAAGTGTGGATGGGTAATGCCAGACCCTTTGGAGAGCCCCTTGAAGAGGGAATTGTTCTTTCCTGGACACCAGTGGGATGGGAGGGAGCTGCATGACTCACTAGATGAATTCCAGAGGCTGGAGTAGATTCCCAGTGAGAAGCCTCCCCTGCTGCTTGGAAAGCCTTGGTTCTGGTGGAGTGTTGTGCCTGTGGAGGGCTGAATGCATCAGATGAGTTTGAATGTGCTCGATCCCACAAATCAGCACCAAACTCCCGCAGTGAGCCTTGACACATGTTTTATTTTTGGGTGCAGAACGAGGGGAGCCGTTCATCTCGAGCTGATTCGCAAGGATAAACTGGAGTGGGAGAACGGCACTGACTCAGCGTTGCTGGGATGAGTTCAGCACTAACCTCTGTTAATGGTTTAGCACAACCATTGAAAACGTGGGGAGGAGAATTCTGATGTCCTGGCTGACTTCAATCTCCAGGCATGAAATGTCACTTCCGTTTTGGATGTTTTGTCTTTTTATTGGTGGCAATGGACAGCTGTGCGTGTGGTTGAAGTATTCCTTGATCTGATCCCCTTCCATCAAGGATGCATCTTCCTTGCTCCAAACCCCCCCTGATCTCTGTGACACTTATCTGGAAGGACAAATCCTGGTATGGATCTGGCATGGCTGTTTTGTTCCTGGCAGGCATGGTGAGGCACAGGCTTCCCAGAGAAGCTGTGGCTGCCCCATCCCCGGAAATAGTCAAGGCTGAATTGGATGGGGCTTGGAACAACCTGGGATAGTGGAAGGCATCCCTGCCCATGACAGGGAGTTGGAACTAGATGGGCTTTAAGGTTCTTTCCAGCCCAAACCATGCTGGAATTTTTATGGATTCCTCTAGAAACTTGTCTTGCACCACTGGGAGTTGTGGCAATTGCTCAATTTTGCTGCTGCTCTGAGTTGTGTCTGACTTGCTGCTTCTCAAAGTGCCTCATTGAGAAGAGTGTGGGTGGCCTCGAGGAGGAAATCAGGGTGTTGGCCTTGGCCTGGAGAGTGACATCTCCTCCTGGGGAGAGTAAGGGAGACTGAGGCTTCTTCCCAGATACCAAAGGGAATCCTGGCTACAGGACTTTTTGGGAAGATGTGGTGATGCAGGGAAGGAGGATCGCTGGCAGGGTGTCCCTGCAGTCTAGAGAAGAGCGGTGGGACTGGCAATCAACCAAGGCATGGATCCACAGTCAGGTCCTCCAGAACCAGTCTGTTCCTCCCTCAGAAGCAGGTCCGTGTTCCATCAGGATAACAGATTTCCACCCATCCACGTCTTAGATCCCCAGGGGCTGCAGCACTTGAGATGATCACTCACTGCCGTATGCGTTCTGCCAGCCAGCCACGAGCAGGGTGGTGGTTTATTTTCTGAATTTGAAAGGGTGTTTATGCACTGGAGGATTCAAAATGAATAATTCTGGCTGCTCTGAAGCAATTATCTTCTTTCAGCGAGCAGCCTTCAAGGAAAATGTTGCTGTAGACGAGCCATTAGGGAAGAAGATGAAATACTCTGGGGCTCAGATAGTTGTGAAGGGACCAGTCCCGCAATTCCTGATCCCATGTAGCCTCTTCCACAGGGAAATCAAGTTTTCCTGTAAAATTAGCCACCAGGTGTCAGAAGCTGGCATTTGTGCCTTTTTGAAGTGGCTGGGATACATTGGAAGCTCTCCTTGAAGCAGGGCTCCAAGGCTTTTTCGGTAGAAATTCACCTGGATGCATCCAATTGGAGCTGCTGATGCCAAGTGGAGAGCTCTGCCTCTCTGTTTTCCATGATGCTCCAACTTCCCACCCCAAATTCTGGCCTGACCTTAAAAAGGAACATGATTTTCTTCCCCCCTGATTGTGCCTACGAGTGCGAGGAGTGGACAGGGCTGTGGGATGGAGAGGATTGTACCTGCTGGCCCTGGAGAGCTGGATTTCCCTGCCTGTGCCTCGGGAGGGATATTGAGGCATTAAACAGCTGACTGGGTTTTTTATAAAAGCCCAAAAAACAACAAAAAAGCTGTTTAAAGCTTTGATGTGCCTTGCCTGTCCTTGCACCAAGCTTTGTGCATCTGTTTCGCTGCAGGGCCAAGCTCTGATCCTTCTCAGATGCTCAGGATTGGGTTTCTTTACATCCCGGCTCCAGCTGTGCTGCCAAATCTGACTGTATTTGGCCTATCTGGGCTGCCATGATCTATCAGAGTCAGGATGAACCCCACTGTGGTGCCCCCAGCCCGGGTGCTGCTGGGGCAGTGGTGGCTCAGGTGGCAGTCACAGCTCTCTGGATGCAGAGTCACAGCCGGGAGCATCAGATGCTCCATGTTTGGTGGGAATTATTCCCTGTGGACGTGTGGACAGCATCCTGTCTGGGCAAAAGGAGTTTGCTTTTAATTCCGTGTGAGATGCACCTCACAGCTGGCTGCAAAATCAGTCATGCCTGGTGCTTGGAGAGGAAACACAGCTGGAAGTGTCCAAGGCCAGCTTGGACTGGGCTTGGAGCAACCTGGATTAGTGGAAGGTGTCCCTGCCCACGGCTGGGGGAGGAATGAGATGAGCTTTGTTAGTGTGACACAGCAGAGAGGAACTGTTCAGGGCCTGGCTGGAGTGTGTAAAACAGATTTGGAAGAGGAATTGTGATTTATGATGAAGCTGCATAGCCCAGTGTGACTGCAGCATTTGGCTGCCTCTGTACGTACTCGACTCTTGGGTTTCTTTATAACTTCTCCGTGTTTTGTTTCGCATTCTACCTTCCCCTGTTGAGTCTGGCAGTCTGGAAACAACCGGAGTCAGCTGGTGCCATTCCTGGGTCATTTGGAATATTCTCCTGGTCACTACACTCTTAATACAGCCCTCCAACTAGGTCTGAGCTTGCAGCAGCCTGTGAGGGTGGGGATATCCCTTCTTCGGGCTTGGAATGAGGAATGAGCCCATCCCTGTGCACCTGACCTGGCTGTGACCACTGTGAAAGCCAAATTCCTGGACTCCTTTGGCTCGTTGTGCCTCTCCCTGCGTCATGTCCTTGTTTTGGCAGTCTCCTTGTCTGGTTATCCAGCCTGAAATTCTCAGGGGCCAACTTCTCCTAATGGAGATCAGGAATCTGGGTCACTGCTCATTGGCTGAAGGGTTGAATTAAGCAGCACTTGTTTGATAAGCTTGCTCCCTGTAATGAGAAAACCACCCTGGTGTGATGCAAAAGGTGCCTTTGAAGCCTCAAGAGACTGGGGGAGGAAAGAAAAATAGAGAGGGGGGGAAAAAATCTAATCCTGAAGTGAATTGGCATGAAGGAGTTGCCTTTTGAGTGAGAGGATTCTGTGCCTGTGCTGTGACTATGGCAGGAGCGAGTGACACTGGCTTTGTGTTCCCTTTGCCATCGGCCAGGGGCGAGTGCCACTTCCCCCTCATTGTGCAGGTCGGTGTTTTCCTCAGGGACTGGATCATGTTTCAGCACTGAGGCTTTTAAAGTGCATCGATGACAATCTGCCCCTAAACTGATGAGGCCTCGTCAGCAGAAGGAGCACCGTGGGTTGAATTGGATTTCTGCCTGTCTGTGGGTCTCAGTGCGTGGAATCCTAGGATATTTTGGGTTGGAAGAGACCTCAAAGCCCATCCAGTCCCACCCCTGCCATGGGCAGGGACACTTTTCACTATCCCAGGTTACTCCAAGCCCCGTCCAACCTGGCCTTGGACACTTCCAGGGATTCAGGGTCAGCCACAGCTTCTCTGGGCACCCTGTGCCAGGGCATCCCCCCCCTCCCAGGGAACAATTCCTTCCCAGCAGCCCATCCGTCCCTGCCCTCTGGCACTGCCTCTCTCCTTGCCCAAGGTCCGGGTTGGCCAGCAGGCCTTTTGACTGTTCATTAGAGTCGAAATCCTTCAGACTGAGCTCTTGAAATCTGCCCCATTCTTGTTTCTTTGTACGAGTCGGGAGTTTCAGGTAAGTTAAATTTACCTTTTCAAAAGTTTTGAGCAGTACTTTGTAGAGGGGAATGAGTAAGGAATGTGCAGTGTGAGTTCACCAGAGTTCATAAAATGTTTGCAATTCCCCCATTGTCCTCGGAGTTAACACTGACTCAGGAGCCTAAACCAGAGGCCAGGTTTTAAAAGCTTTTGTGTTTACAAAAAACAGTGCTTGTCTTTGGTCATCATATTTGACAACTGAATTGTTTTTCTAGTGGAAAAAAAAAGGTCATTTTTATAGCCAAATATAGCAAAAGTGAGCTCTGACCATAGGCAGGGCAGCCTTAAGGTATCAGAAGTTTTATTTCTGGGTTTTAAGTCGAGAGGAATCATGGAAGGTGAGCAGCTTCTAAGACTGCCTGGTGTAAAAGCAGGTGTGGTTCTTCAGGGTGAATGCAGGTGGTGGAGCTGATGTGGAAAACTGAGAGGAAGAAGTGAACATCTGTGTGTGCAATTCCTGACTGTGCTGGTGGACAGGAGAGCTGGGTCTCTGATGGGTCTGCTGATGCTGCCACCAGCATCCCTCACTGCCACCTCCTTGGCCAAGGAAACAACAGTGCTGCAGCTCCTGCCAACAATTTGGGTTGCCCTGGCCAAGCTCAGCCCTGGTTTACTTTCTGTGCCCGAGTTCAGCTTCCATGAGTTCATCTGGGTACAATTCTGGGGAGTCTTGCACCTTCTCGCATGGGTTTTTTCTGTGTGTTTTATCAGGAGACGCTGCAGGCTGCACCTGTGAGCAGCACCATATAAAATCCAGTGGTTTTGAAGGTAGAGAAAGATGTGCACATCTTAATTGAACATCTTCTTAATTGTTGGCTGCTGGCAGAGGGCTGCTCTTGGGTGCAGGCCCTCAGCTCTTCACGCGGGTGCTGTGAGGGACCCAAATTGAGAGCACCCTGCTGCAGTGGGGTACTTGGGCAGCATCTCCTCTTCTCCCTCACTGCTGGCTGACTTCTGTAGGTCTAAACCAGGCTGGGCATCCCTTGGCCAAGCAGAAATCCCTCTTCCTTCCTGCTGTGTCAGCAGCTCTCACTAGCCACTGTGGTTCTGCCTAGTGGGGGAAGGCCCTCCCTGCCTTTCTGCTCCAGCAGCTTCAAACAAAAAGCCCCTCTGCGTTTGTCTCGTGTCTTAATTTTACCAAAAGTGTGTTTTGCCCATGTTGCAGTCAGGGGAGGAGGGGAAGAGCAAGCACAAGAAGAGCAAAGGGGCCAGGGCCGTCCCTCCTGCACCGCGTTTGAGTGCAATAAATAAACAGAGGCTGGTGAATGCTCGACGCACCAGAGAGCATCTCTGGAGGAGGCCTCCCCTCCTCCAGGTCCAGGGAGTCAGCTGAGGGGACGGGAAACATTCCCAGCAGTGCTCACAAGCCTTAAAATGCTCACGGCAGTGGCACTGCTGGGCCTAAATGCAGCTCTTGCTAATGAGATGGAGCCATGCCTCCCTTGGCGGGGCTTTTTCTCTGTGATGCTGTTTGAGATTAATAATCAGGTCTGATTGTCCTCGCTGGGGTGGTCTAATCAAGCCCGTTCTTATTAGGAGTGACCCCAGTAAGTCAACTCCTACCTGAGCATCAGCAAGAATTTCTAGGAAATGGGAGCAAAGCCTGAGGGGACTTGGAAGCTTTGTGGCTTCCGAGGTGCTCTGAGACAGCAAAATGCTCGGATGAAGAGTGACAGGGTCATATTTTTCACCAGAAGTCATGTTTACTTTTGTGAGGCTTTTTTTCTGGCTTAAAATCAATTCAGCTGGGCTGATTTTTAAAGCTAAGCAGAGTCATAGTGCAGCTGCCTTTGGGGAGGCTTGAAGGTAAAATCACAGAACCATTAAGGCTGGAAAAACCCTCTGAGATCACAGAGTCCCACCACTGGCCCAGCACTGCCAAGCCCAGCATTAAACAACGTCACCAGGACTGCCTGCATGGAGCTGCTTTCAAAACACCTGGAAGTGGCCTGGACCAGAGGGTATTTTAGGCTTTTTTAGTGGGTTTTGATGATCTGTCAGTGCTCCAGTAGGATTAGGTAATTTACTCCTAGATGTTTACCAGGGTAAACTTTTCGAGGAAGATGAAATGTGGGTGATCTGATGTTACAGCGGCTGATTTAAACTTTTACATCCAATATTGAGCCATAAAGTGCTGCTTCACTGTTATATCCCATATTTGTGAGCTCTGGCATCAGTGAGGGATGCTGGAATTGGATCAATAGAGGTGGAAAAGTCAGGAATAGAGGAGGGGGGGGGAGTGTACTCTGAGTAAAGTAAGAAAAGTGTTGCCAGCGTGATCTAACAAAGAGAGGAAGATGTCTGTGGAGTTCAGTGGGATCAGGACTGGGCAAGTGAGGTTGGAAAAAGTTCAGCAGGTGGCTGGAGGCACGGCCAGCCTGGTCTTCAAGCAGGAGAAGCTCAAAGGTGGCAAAGCACCCTGCTTGAAAGGCGACGGGTTCTTCAGAAGGGAAGTTAAATCCCTGTGATCCTGCCTTTTGGCTTGGCACCTGTTAGTGCTTTCTTTGTGCTGCCAATGCCCTTTAATTAATCCCTTTTATTTCTCCTGTGCTGTACATCGCAGCCTGCTCAGTAACTGTGGAGCTGCTCTGCTTCCTTCGGATGGATGGATAATCCTTCCCAACTCCAGGCACGTTGTCCCAGGCCTTCCCCACTGCCATGGGGGAGTTGCCATGTGAAGAGGTGACAAGTGGCTCCTGCTGGACAAAAGCAGGAGGCATTTCCATCCTGAAGGTATTGACTGGAAGGGCTGCCTGGGCTCTCTGACCTGCTGCAAGTTTGTCTGTCTTGGGGAAAGAGCCTGAAATTCAGGCTTCTTCTGGGAAAAACCCCGTGTGGGCTCCTCAACTTCCACATCTTTGTGCTTGGGAACCCCAGGACAAAATACAGGGTGGGGAAAAGAGCATTTTGTGGCTGGGAGAATCTTTGCTCAGATGCTTCCTGGTTCTCCCTGAGGAAGCAGTCTCATGTCATGGATAGATTCGCTGCTGGAAGCTGGAGGAGTGGGACAAAGCTGCAGAAACTCCCTTTGGCTCTTCCCATCCTTTGTAAAATAGGGATCCACCTCTGCACTGAGGCTGTTCATGTTCAGCAGCATCTGGGAACCTACAGGTGACTGGGCTTTGGAGCTGTGAGGTTTTCTGGGCTGCTGTCCTGTGCTCCTGTGTCCACGTCCTGTCCACGGATGCTCCTGTGCCTGTTTGGTTAGTGGGAATTTTATGGTATTGTTGTGGTAATGTGAATTTAATGAAATTATTATGGTAGTGTGAAATTTAGGTGGTCCAAGGAGAGCTCAGACCTGGACATTTATTTTTTTTAATCTTGAGGCATCCAGTGGGCCACCATCCTCCTGGGCTGGAACAGCAGCTCAGGGACACATCAAGCCAAAAAAATCTTGTACTGGAGTAAAGAGCGGACTAGGTTTGATGTGGGCTTTTTAAGTAAAACCACTTCAAATGGTGCTTAAAAAGAAGAAGAGAGAGAAAGACAGATTAACATCTCCTTGCCAGTCTGAAATTATGGACTTTGTGCTGGAGACCAGGCTCCCAGACCACCCTTTTCTATTTATTGCCCATAGCAATTTCCTGGGCCTTCAGGAACTTCAGGGTAAACTGAACACTGTAATTACCCTGGAGGTTACCAAGGCACTTTCTCCACCCCGCAGAGAACGCTGGTGAAGTTTCTGCTGTAGCTAAAGCTTCTCTTGCAAAAGGCAGACCAGAAAATGCTTTTAGAGGTGTCCACCATGTTCATGTGTGAAGGACAGCTGTGAATTTTGTGCCTCAAAGAGAAACCAGGCTGCAGTTAAGCCATATCTTTATGGGGAGCTCTGTATTTTTTTTTCTGCTTTCCTCCCAGCCCTTTATTCCCAGAGTATTCCCATGGGATAGGAGTAGTCTTGCCCCACCCCTGGAAGTGTTCCAGGCCAGGTTGGACGGGGCTTGGAGCAGCCTGGGATCGTGGAAGGTGTCCCATGGCAGGGGGTGGGATGAGATGAGCTTTAAGATCCCTTCCCACCCAAACCATCGTGGGATTTTTGATGCCAAAAACATTTCTGCACCATTACAGCCATAATTTATTCCTCACCGGAGCACGCCAGTCCTGTATTTACCATTTGTGCCAGATCTGGGAGCATCCCACCATCTGCATGTGACGGAAGAACCCTCCCTGATGGGCAGGAGCAGAGTTTGCCGTAGCTAAGAGCCAGGCAGTGAAACTGTTCCTTTCATCTGCTCCAGGGCAGGTTCAGATTGGATAGCAGGAAAAATGTCTTTGCTGAAAAGGTGGTCAGGCCTCAGAAGTCACCATCCCTGGAAGTGTCCAAAAAATGTCACCCTGTGTTCTACTCTCTGTCGGTAGCCTGGAGCAGGCCACGGGCTTGTGAACACCCTGAGGGGCCTTCTGAGAAGGAGCTGAGTGTCCCAGGTGGAAATCTGGGAGTGCCAGCTGTGTGTGGAGACACAGAAACCAACAATTTTGAACCCCTGGCTGCTGAGGGGGGCAATCTGAGGGCCTGTGGATGCAATTCCAGGGCAGACCCCGCTGAGCACAGAGAGCGCTGACAGCCCAGGGGGGTTTTTGGGGAACGCGAGCTGAGCCCAGCTGCCCTTGTCCAAAGCAGAAAGGTGCCTTCATCCTCAGCCAAAGGCAGCTGTGTCCCCTGGCTGCCTGGAGGCCTCGTGGAGCTGATAACTTGCCCATGCTGGGGCACATCTGCTCTGCTTCAAAGCCTGGGCTGGGCTGGCTCCACCCTCGGGCGCACGTGGGATGAATTGGGGGATGAATTAGTGGCAATGTGTGTGTGCAGTTGGGTGCCCAGCACGTCCCTGCAGCTCAGGGTGCAGCTGCCTCTCTGCTGTGCTGCTGCTCCAGAGGGGAAAGTGTGTGGTTTTTTCCTTTCTTTTTCAGCTTCTGAGATGTGTTTTGGTGGGGATTCAACCTGCCGGGCAGGGAACAAAGTTGATCTAAAGGGGGGCTTGCTGGGGAGGGAGGCCACATCTCATTAAAAGTCAGCTGGAAAAAAACCTCCCCAAGATTACACACACATTTTGCAGAGCAGCTTCTTGTGTTGCTCAGCCTGCTGGAAGCCAAAGCACAGGCAAAGATTTCCCTCAGCCACAGAGGGAAGGGATGAGCCTGTAAAGTACTCAGAGCTGGGCTCTGCGCCTCTGTGAACACCTCAGAGCTCCTTGGAGGCTGATCAACTCCGTCCTTCCTGATGCTTGACCCTCATTAGAAATTATTTGGGATGGTGGAAGGGCAGGAGCCAGTGTGAAGCTTCCCAAAAAAGGCTTCCAGGGAAGGGGTGAGGCCTGTGCTCCTGGGCATGAGGGAGGCAGGGAGGGCAGGGTGCATCTCTGTGCTGCTGTGTCTTGTTCCTGTGGTGCCACAGTGGGAAGACAGCAGGACAAAGCTTCAGATGGCAGGCTTCAAATAGAGAGGGGCATTTTTATTTCATTCATTGCTCCAAAACCTTCTCTTCCACGTTCCTGCTGGGATGCATGCGTTCAGCAGCAGCAGGTTGGTGACACAGGCTGGCAGGAAATCTCATGGACCAATTTTCTCTGCCTTTTTAGGTTCCTGTTAAGTTTTATGTCCCCACTTTTTATCCCAGTCCACGGCTGTGCCCCAGCTCCAACAGCAGAGCTGAGAGCAAAGGTGCCATCCTGTAATGGTTTGTGCTGTGCTTTCTTTCCACGAGTGAGAGACTTGGGTTGGAAGGAACCCAAAATACTCAAAAATCTCATTCCATGGGCAGGGACTCCTTCCACTATCCCAGGCTGCTCCAAGCCCTGTGCAGCCTGGCCTGGAATACTTCTGGGGGTGAGGAATCCACAGCTTCTCTGGACAACCTGTGCCAGGGCCTCCCCAACCTCACAGGGAAGGATTTCTTCCCAATATCCCATCTATTCCTGCCCTCTGGCAGTGGGAATCCATTCCCTGTGTCCTGTCACTCCAGGCCATTGTCCAAAATTCCTCGCCAGCTCTCCTGGAGCCCCTTCAGGCCCTGGAAGGGGCTCTGAGGTGTCCCTGGAGCCTTCTCTTCTCCAGGTGAACACCCCCAGCTCTCCCAGCCTGGCTCCAGAGCAGAGGGGCTCCAGCCTTTGGAGCATCTTTGTGACCTACGGCCAGCCTCCACTCAGTCCCCTGAGCTTGGTTGGAAAGAGCGTCCTAGGTACTGTGTTACTCCTTGGGCTAAATGGGACACCCAGAGCTCTAAACAATCTTGGGGGTTGTTGAGTCCTGGGTTGTTGTGTGGGACCTGGGTTAGGGTCAGGGTTAGGGCCTCCTGTGCTGCTGCTGTGGCTCAGCTCCCTTTCCTGGCTGATTTATTTCCTAGGGTTCAGTCACCCTTTGGGTAGAAGTGCCCTTCTGTTACTCATTTCTCAAAAACGTGGAGTTGGGAGCAGGGATTAAGTCATGCTTAGATACGGGCAGCGCTTTAGTGGAGAGCTGGAGCCATCTGCTCTGCAGACCAGATTCCAAGGTCCCCCCACATTCCTCCCATCCCTGCCTGAGCCAGCCAAAGCAGCAGAGAAGACCCTCCTCAGTGCCCCTCTGCTTCCAGCCCCAGGCACAGGACAAAAATCCCATAATGAACACCCAGCTGGGCAACCAACAGCCCTCTCCCTGAATTAAAAACCTTTAAGCAGTGCCCCACACTGTCTCCCAGCAATGCAGGGAAAAAGGTGAAGTCACTAAGGAATGACATTTATACTGAGAGAGAAAAGAAAATGACTCATTCCCCACAGCCTAAGGGCAAATTCAGTGGCTTCTGCATCTCAAAGGGCTCTGTTGGTTAACTTGAAAGGAATCCCTTTAAATTCCCGTTCCCTTTTTTCAATACTGTGTTTCTCCTCTGCTGATTGACTCATTTCCTGGAAATCTCTGAGCAAATGCAGCCTTCCTGGCGCTGTGGATCCAGGGCTGTTGTGTGGTGGGAGTATGTTTTACCTGCACTTGGTGGGACTGGGAGAGGTTCTTCATCACCAGCCTTGAAAAAAGGGGTGAAAATGCTGGTGCTCAAACCTGTCTGGGTCACTCCAAGGAGAAAGAGGTGCTGTTTGTAACTCTCCCTTTGGGTTTTGGGGTAGGTTTGGGTTTTCATTTGTTACCAAACTTCTCTGACGGGCTCTGAGGTTTGTTTAGGAGAGTGGGATAGAGGTGGGATGCTGCAGTTTTGTCCTGGATGCAAGAAAACATTTTCAGTTCAATGTAAGAAAAGGGTTGGGTTGAGCTCATCCTTCAGAGATGATCAGAACCTCTGGAATTCCTGTCTAATTTTTCCATCAACACTCACTCACTTGAAGGCCAGGTCTGCAGAGGAGGTAGCAGCAGCTGTGTTGAAAAATAAGGTTTATTATGTTGGATTTGGTGGCAGATTCCCATTTTGTGGGGAAAAGGAGCAGCTTGGATTTCCTTCCATCGTGCAGAGGAGATGAAGGCTGCTCAAGAACAAACTGGAAACCCCAAACTTTTTATTTGAAGCATGAACTCGCCAAAAGCAGTTGGTTTCTGATGCAGGGGGTGACACAGGATGTTCGGATTTGGGATACAGGTGACCCCTCGTGCTGCAGGATTCCGTTTTAAGCTGTCACAGTAGGCACATGGTGATGAAATGTCTCCAGTTTGGAGATGCCTGCTCCCAGCTGGGGTAAATCAGCCTGGATTCCTCCGAGGCTGTGATGGCTGTGAACATCTTAGGTCTTGGTTTGTGGTTTGTGGTGCTGCTTGCTTTGCACAGGGAAAAATGAGGGAAAAAAGAAGTATTTTGGAGGGAAAATGTGCTCTGCAACCATGGAGAAACCACTGTGCCAGCAGTTTTTGTGCTGCTGAATGAGGACATTGGGTGAGGTGTGCTCCTCAAATAACCTGTAGGATACTGGTGGTTGTGCCCCCTCCCACAGTCCAGCTCATCTTGGTTTAGGTTTAGATTGAATTTTAGTAAAAATTTCTTCATGGAAAGAAGTTGTCCGGCCCTGCCACAGCTGTCCGGAGGATGGAGTCCCCACCCCTGGAGGGATTTAAAAGCTGTGTGGATGTGGCACTTGGGGATGTGGGTTAGTGGTGGGCTTGGCAGTGCTGGGGAATGGTTGGACTCAATGACCTTGGAGGGCTTTTCCAGCCTAAATGATGCCATGATTGATCCCTCATCCTCCTCTGAGCTGCAGACAGGGAAACTCCAGCCCAGCGTGTTGCTCTTGGTGCAGTGCTAATGGGAATTAAGAGCAGGAGGAACCTCTTTATATTGAAAAACCTCAGTTTCATGGCCTGCTTGCAGAAACCCCAACCTCCCAGCCTGTGCTTTCCCTCCTGCTTCTCCCCATCCCTGCTGAGGTGCAGCGACTCCACTGTAAACCTGTTAAAATATTAATGCGGAAGACTGAAGCCCTGCACTAAAAAGTGTGGCCCAGAGAGAGGTAATTTGTCTGCTGAGAGTTAAATCGATACCCTGCTGAATCACTCATCAAATTGCATTGGTTGCCAGGGAGAGGGAGCCCCGTGCAGCTGCTGGGATCTCTCAATCCTGGGTGCTGGAGCAGGCTGTGCCCATCTGCAGCTGGCCAGCTCTTCTGGGGCCACCACACTGGGACGAAAGCCAGGAGAGCCCCAGGCCTGGGCTCTGACCCACAGCTGGATGGGGACAGCCCTGTTTCTTGCTCTCCTGTGGGAAAGGCAACCTTCCCAGCCCTTCCTGATGGCTTCATGGAGCCACGCAGCCCCTCTGGCATCACACTGCGGGGTTCATGGGGTTGTTTTGTCCCTTGTGTCACCCTCTGCCCCGTGAGTGCTGCTGCAGCATCCTCAGTCCCTCAGCAAGGCCAAGCCTCTCTGTTTTCTCATCTCCAGACTTCCAGGTCAGCCTCTGGGCAGCCCCACAGCGATGGGCCATCGGATTTTTTTAGTACCTCAGGTATTTCCAGGCTGTCTATCTCCTTTAAGCATGACTTGGCTGAGCAAGGTTTGTTGAATGCTGTGAATCCCCCCACATCAATCAATCCCTCAAGGCCCTGGCTGTTAATCAGCTCCGAGCTCACTCTGGGTTTCAGCCTTTCTGGGAATGGCCTGCCACAAATTCAATGAAATCCAGATGCAGGTCCTACAGAGAGTGTGGGAGTTCGGTACTCCGCACAAATGTTGGTTGTTATCTTCACCTCTGGGAAGTTTTACCTCGAGCCCAAACAGATGAGGAACGCCTGCAGATGTTGTTTCAAGTCGTTTATTTCTTCTTATCTCTAACTTGCTCTCAGCTCCGGCTGTACGTCTGATGCCAGCCGAAACCAAGCGGGAACTGCCCAGTCTTGGGCAGTCCCTGTCCTTTTTGTACCCTTTCCATGATCCAACCATTCTTCACAATGTATTATTTACTATTTTATACCAATTAATTTGCACCTATTCTAGACACGTAATTTCTACCTCTTTTTCATCCTACCAATCATTTTGTGCCACCACCACCAGAGAAGATGGAGGAGAAGGAGAAGAAGAAGAAGAACAGGGCACCGCCCAAAATCCTCCATCTTAAACCCTTTGTCCTCATATTAAAAACCCTAAAATCTACTTTTTTACCTTGTAAAATACTAAACCACTACTCATTTTTCACACTCTCGTGGCTTGCAATGATTCTCGCAGTGTTGGTAACTTTTCCCATGGGCTAAGGTCAAAGACAGTGTTATTCTGGGCTTCTTGCCCCCTTGCTGGGGCTCCTGACCACCCGGGACAGCCCGAGGCATGCCCTGACCTCCCAAGGCAGCCAGAGGCATGCCCTGGACTCCAACAGGAGAGGAAGAGGATTCCTTCTCTGCTCCCCGTGCTGGGCTCTGCCTCTTCTTGCCTTGCTGTGTGACACATCCAGGCCAATCCACCGATGTATGGAGCAGAGGGGTGCTCGGAGGTGGCTCAGAGGGAAGGAGGGACACTCTGCCTCGCACAGCTGAGCAGCAGAAGGTACAGCAAGGCTTTCTCTGGCTGAGGTTGCTGCTTGGAAGTCTGGGAAGCCAGACTTAGGGCTGCTTTTCTGCACCTAGAACAGGCTCCCCGGGGACTGGGCACGGCCCCGAGGCTGCCAGAGCTCCAGGAGCTTTTGGACAATGCTCTCAGGGATGCACAGGGTGGGATTGGTGGGGTGGACTTGATCCTTGTTGGTCCCTTCCAGCTCAGGATTGCTGTGGTTGACCGGGCCTAACTTGTGCCTTGAGCTTAGCTAAGCTGGGCTGCTGGCACTGAAGGATGTGGGAATCCCAAATTTTTCCTCTCCCCTGGAGAAAAGCGGCCTAACTAAAGCTTCCTAAAATCTAATTCATTATCACTGATTCCTCACAAATAATTATCAGTGGTGCAGAGGGCTGTTAAGCCTTGGGGCAGGGAGTAAGTTATGAGTAGGAGCCTCTCTGCTCCCTTCAGCAGGACATCAGGATTGGAGCATGGATTTAGCTCCTGGAGCCACCGATCTTCTCACCACACGACTCGATTTTTGAATTACAGCCGTTCATCTCGCTCTGTTGTGGTTCACCCTGCTACTCTGCCCTGTTCCTGTTCCCAGAGGCACTTCAAAAAGGGAGAGGTTATCCCACTGTTTGGTTGCATCAGGAGTTTTATTCCTCCATCCTGGGAGTTTGCTTTCGTCTGCCCCTCGGAACAAGGCTCACTGCAGGTCTAAAATCCCTCTCTCACGTCCCTGCAATAAAACCTTTCCTGCAGCCCAGCTTCAGATAGTGAGCCGAAAACCTCAATTAATTGTTGTGGGGGTTTTTTTTGTTGTTTTGTTTTTGGTGGGGTTTATTTGCAAATTTATTATGCAAATGCATCCGTTGAAACTCCTCTTCTTTTTTGGTTTTGGTTTTTTTGTTTTTGTTTTTTTGTTGTTATTGTTTTGGGGTTTTTGGGGGGTTTTTTTGGTGTTTTGTCTCTGTTTTGGGTTTTTTTTTTCCCCATTTTTCCAAAATTGAGATTTTTTTTTTTGTCCAGCTCTTAGAAAATTCAACTAAATCCTGTTCCTGAGGATGCTGGGCATGCGTGGGGGAGCAGAGAGGCATCTTCCACTCCCCTGTTTGTGTGGCCATGCTGGAGATGAGCAAGGGCTGGGGGTCTGGGGGCAATTTGCAGTGCAGAGCCGATCCAAGGAGCCTGCTAGGTCCTTCCAAAGCCACGGCTTCCTCACTGTTGGCTCTGTTTAAGGATTTGTCCCCCTCACTCTACAGAACTGGGATGGACATCGCCCCAAAAAAGCTTTTTCTGGGCTGTTAATCTTTCCTGATGGGAGAAAGGTTTTTGAATCGCCTTCTACAACCTGGCTTCATGTCCAGAGGCTGAAAGAGCAAAGCCAGACCTGGAGTTGTGGGAATCTCCTCACTGCCAGGGTGGGGAGGCAGTAGGGATCTGAGGTTGATCTGGTTGATCCAGAATCCCTTTAAACCGGATTTAAAAACGTGCCTGTGTGTGTTATGGGGCGGGGTTAAGAGGTTTTGGAGCAGCTGAGGGAGCTGGGAAAGGGGCTGGAGAACTCCTGAGGGAGCTGGGAAAGGGGCTCAGCCTGGAGAAAAGGAGGCTCAGGGGGGACCTTGTGGCTCTGCACAACTCCCTGACAGAAGTGGGGTGGTTGGGCTCTGCTCCCAGGGAACAGGGACAGGAGGAGAGGGAACAGCCTCAAGTTGTGCCAAGGGAAGTTCAGATTGGCCATCAGGAAGAATTTTTTCATGGAAAGGGTGGTCAGGCCTTGGAAGGGACTGCCCAGGGTAATGGAGTCTCCATCCCTGGAGGTGCTTAAAAGTTGCCATGGGGACACGGTTCTGTGGTGGCCTTGGCAGTGCTGGAGGAATGGTTGAACTTGACCTTGGAGGTCTTTTCCAAGCTTAACAATCCTGTGATTCCTCCTTGGTTTAAAAGAAGAGCGTAACTTGTGTCACAACATGTTTCTAAGCACAGGGCCATCCTTTTCCAGCTCTGCTGCTCCTGGGAAGTGCCTGGGCTCCGTTCTCCACCTGAGACCTCTCTGGGCTGTGCTGATTTCAACGGGGAACTTGCTCTCCTGGCAAGTCAGCATGGCATGAACCAGCTGCCTCCTCACCTGCCTGGGCATCGCCCTCTTTCCCGGAGCTCGGAATGCTCAGCCGCCCTGGAGACACTTCCCTGGCAGGCATGGCCACGCTCCCAGGAGGATGTGTAAGTGTCTTTGCTGTCTCCTTGCATCAGGCAGCCAAGCACAGGAGCTGGATGCAGACAGCCCACTGGCAGAGAGGCAGACTGAGCTGGCTCACCCTGCTTTTGGGGCTGCAGCTTCCCAGGATGGCCCTGAGGTCTGGAGATTTTATATCCCTGTCCCTCGTGGGTCTCACTAGCCTAGGGGCTGTGACAAGCCCAGCCATGGCCACTGTAGGGGACCAGGGGGGGTTTGCCATGGGCTTCCTGCCTGACAGGGGAAGAGGTGGCTGCTACCGACAGGGAAAATCCCCTTTGCCATAATCTCACACCTCCCTGGCTGCCCTAACAAAGCCTGTGCTCAGGGGAGCACAAACCCACCCTTTCCTGGGGTTGCTTGGACTCGCTTTCCTCAATTCCTTCTTTGTTTTTCATTCCTGAGCTGGAACACAGGCAAGAAAGGAGCTCCAACCAGGATCCCTGGAGGCAAGGAAGCTATTGTCCTAAAAACAAAGAAACTTTTCCTCACGTGCACCAGCAACAATGGGAAGTGCCCCAGAGCCTTTACTTCATCCTGGACTGGGCTTCCTGATGTTTTCCAGGATGCTTGTCTGGTCTGGTTAAGCCAGAAATGGCAAACTACAGGATTCCCTCTCACCAATCCTAAAAAAATTGTGCTGCTGCTTGGCTCAGGATCAGGATGGAGCAGGAAAGCAGAGCTGGTGCAGTGTTCAAGAGGTGAGAAATGGTGCCACAGCCTCCTGGATTATGGAGAAATCTTTCAGGACTTCCCTCTACCCTCACCAGCATCTTTAGACATAGCTGTGTTTCATTTTTTGGGGGGAGGAGAGCAGAAGGAAAGGGATGCCTGAGGTCAGCAAACAGGTTAAAAGCCCAGTGGAATGGTTTTCCATGCAGTGCCACCTTCTCAGCTTCTCTCTCTGTACCTCGGACTGGCCCGAGGGGTACAAAGAGATGCCCAGGGGGCTGGAGATCCTCTTCGCTTGGCAGCAGGCACAGGTTCAGAGCTGCTGGAAGCCTCCTGGGATGGCCCAGAGTCAGAGCTGAAAACGGACACGGACATTGCTACCGCCTGCTCACGTTTTCCCAGCAATCCCAAACCGAAGAGGAGCTTTTTTTTTCGTGTCGTAGGAGGTGTTGGCATTCCTCCAAGCATGGAGGGACCAGATGGAGGAGAAACACAGCTAAAACTGGGTGGGGGGAGGAGGGGAAGGGAATATCTGTTAAGGAGCTGGCTTGAAAATAAGATCATGGAAACCAGCTGTTGCTTCAAGAAAGGGTTTTGTTGCTGGTTCTAGGAAAGGGGCTGATGTAAAAAGCCAGCCCTGAGGACCAGATGTGTTTGGGCTGCATTTTGGGAGGTTAGGAGGTCAAACGCAGAGACACTGAGCCATGTATGGGGGGATCTCTCTGCTGCCCAGCACAACAGTTCGCTGGCTTTCTCCTCTTTTGGGGTGCTTTGTGGGGCTCAGAGAGGCAACACCTCCACCTCTGAAACCTCCAGCACTCAGCAAATTCCTCCTGCCCCATCTTCCCTGACGTGTTACCAGAGCCGCCTCTCCTGCGGATCAGCTCCGTGATGCAGATCTGGGAAGACACATCATTAGGTAACCATTTATATAAGTGACCCAACCTGCCTTTGTGTTGAGGTTTCACAGCTCTGAGAGCCCTGAGGGCATCTCTGACCCGTGGCAAACATCCCGCTCATCCTTCTGGCCCGATGCCCTGCGGTGGGCATTGCCTCGCCCTCCCCACAGGAGCTCTGCCTCCTTGATTTTCAGGATTGCCATGGAGATGGAGGCCAGCGTGACAGGCGTCAGGCAAACAGCATGAGACAGTCCGTGTCCTGCGGGACTCAGGATAAACTTGGCAAGTCCTGCCCTCTGAAAGGCATCCCAGGCACAGAATTCCCATTAACACCATCCAACGGTGCTGCTGCGTGGAGCTTTGAAAGCTGATCTCACGCTCAGGAGTGGGGTTTGAGGGACAAAAACCAGCCAGGATTAGGGCATTGCTGCTCACTGGGGTCAGGAAATGCCCTGGTCACAGTGGTATTTTCTGAATTTGTACCTCAGCTGCTGCTGCAGGAGCACACCAGGAATTATTTTCCTTTCCCTGTTGTGTTTTATGCAGGATTTTCTACATGGATATGAAGCGAGCGATTCAAGGCGACGCTGGGCCATGACGCCAGGAGGGCTTCGGGCTGGGAGCAGACCCAGAGGATGTCATTTTCCCCTTTGGATGGCCATAAAAACCCGGCAGCTCACAGGTACAGCGAGAAAAGCTGCGGCTCAGCACACACCACATTCCTTATGTAATTGTGCTGTGATGGCCACTGGCACAGGAGCTGGGATTTATGTTCCGGGGAAATGTCTAAAACAGCGAGTGCAGGAATTTGGTCTCCTTGGCGACGAAACCAACCAATGGAATACACACAAAAAAGACGAATCTGAACCCATCCTTGGGCCTTGCTTTTATTTTCAGAGCGGAGGGCAGCGAATTCACCTGTCCTGTGGCGATGAGCAGGGCGTGAGCGTGCCTGGCATGGCTCTGGCCTTCACCTGAGTCATCCCAAAACAGGCTCAGCTATCCCAGGAGCTTCTGTGGAGAGGAGAATTAGGACTAAAAAGCTAGGTATCTGTAATGACAGACCTTCCTGGGATGCTGTGCACTGTCTTTACCACACAGTCTCCCCCTCCAACCTCCCAGTAATGGTGCTGAGCTTGGGTATAAAGTAACTCCTGCCCTTCCTGCAGAGGCCCTGGATTAAACCCAGTATTAATAAAAGTTAAACTGCCTGTGGTAACACAAAGGTGGGGAAAAACAGCCAGCAGTGGAGCATCCACATCCACAGACGTGAGCTGCTGTGGCCCACGTGATCCACAGCAAAGAGGCAGCTGTTCTCCTTTGAAGCCATCTGAGCCTCTCAGGGAGGAGTCAGAGTTTAGGACAGCAGAAACATCATCTCCCCAGCGTGGTGCAGCCACGTAGGGTCAGGCCACCCTGGCTTTGGGCAGTGCCAGCAGAGGCTGGATGGCAAATCCATGAGTTTATGGGGTGGTGCTGGTGGTCACTTACCAGCACAGGGTTTGACAAATGGCAAATCCATGATTTTATGGGGTGGTGCTGTTGGTCCCTTGCCAGCACAGGGTTTGACAAATATCAGTGAGGGGTCTTGAACGTTTCCATGGTGGTTGGGAGCATCTCACAGTGAGTGTTTGGCTCATGGTGCCGCTGGTTGGACACGGAGGGGTCAAGAGCAAGGGGCAGGTTTTGGAGCAAAGCACTTCAACAACATTTCTGTCATCCTGGATGTGGGTTATCCTGGACGTGGGTTTTCCTTGGATCTGGTGCTCTTAATTTAGAGGCTGCAAGAGGCCAGGAGAAGTCAGTGTTTTCCAGAGGTGGCCACATCTTCCCACCGCTGCTGGGCTGAGCATCAGCCGTGTGCCCAGAGAGTGGCACCGCTTCCCTAGCTGGCTCTCCTGAGTGACAAACGCCTTGACAACTCCAAACCAGAACATTTTCTGCTTCAGCTTAGCAGGCTGGAAAGGAAGATTAGGTTTCCCAGGTGGAAAATTTCCCATAGAAAATGTCGGAGCCCTGTTTTCTTTTCGCTTAATGAACGTTGTGACCCTTGCCCCCCGAGTTATTCCAGTAATGCCCCAGGATCCTAATTAAGACTGAGCCCAGCAACTCTTGGCATTGTGTAAACACATGGGAAGACTCCAGCCCTTCTCTAGGAAGCTTCTCATCCAGTTTGGTTTAGGCAAATGCATCCATTGAAACTCCTCTTCTTTTTTTTTAAACTTTTTCAGCAGCCCCACAATGGAGGCTTTCATCTCTACCTCTTGTGTGTATTCCAGTGTCGTGCCCTCTGCTTTCAAAGGCTTAGGTTTGCCTTTAATTGTGTCGAGTGCCTTTGTCTCTAAGCCTTTAATAATGGATTTTTTTTTTTTCTCTCCTCTGCCAAAAGAGGAATTTTGTTTCTTTGCTGGCTTTTCTTCTAAAGCTGAAGTGACAGTTCCCTCTTCTCGGTGAGATTTACAAAGCTTATCTTTTAATTTTCAAGAGCCAAACAGCAGAGGGGGGGGGTAACGAAACGTCATCGTGGCTTTTAAATGCTGTCGCTAGGAGAAGGCTTAATGATCTAGAAATACATAAACTGCACGCTCAGGGGCTGCTTCGATTCAGTGACAGCAAACTGCTGCTCCTGACAGAGATCAGGATGGAGCTGGGGGGCCAAAGCCAGCACATCTGGATAAGCCCTTTCCTCTGGGCACAGTCAGCATGGAATTCTGGAATCATTTGGGTTGGAAGGGGCCTTAAAGCTCATCCCATTTCCACCCCCTGCCATGAAACATCTTCCACTATCCCAGGTTGCTCCAAGCCCCGTCCAACCTGGCCTTGGACACTTCCAGGGATCCAGGGGCAGCCACAGCTTCTCTGGACACCCTGTGCCAGGGCCTCCCCACCCTCACAGGGAACAATTCCTTCCCATAATTGTGGCAGGAAACTGAGGCACGGGAAAGAAAATAACCTGTGCTCAGCTTGAGGGATGATTTGAGCCCACCTCCAAAGATTTGAAACGAGAAAGCCAAGATGGATCCCGTGTTCCTTCTGCACTGAACTCAGTGTTGTTGCGCTGCACCTCATGGTTGGCAGGATTTGCTTCAGCTCTGGAGGGGGGACAGTTCTGGGATTGCCATCAAGGCTCTGTGGGGTGAGGTGGGACAAGATCCTCTTCCAGACTTTTCTGCCCGTGCCCAGCACGTGGTGGTTGTGCAGGAGCCTCTAAACCTGGAATGGTTGGGGTTGGAAGGACCTAAACGCAGGTCTGGGAAGGGATTGTCTTCTCTCTGAACAAGGCATAAATGGGTTAAACTGCTTCATATTGATTGAGCACTGACTTACCCCAGCTGGGCTGGTGCTAGAGCGGGTCTTCCTTTGGCTGAGAGTAGGATTTGCTCCATGGATTTTGGGAGGAATTGCTTTGCAGCTCGTTTATGGTCACTGCAGTGGCACAGCTAGGCTTGAAATGAGTTCCAGCGGATAAAAAGAGTGTTTTCCAGCTTCTGCCAGGGGTTGCGTGCTTCGTCCCTCGGGACTGCCATCGTCAGCCCCAGTGATGAAGGATTGGTGGAGCAGAAAACCCTCTCAAGGATCCCAAAGGCATAAATCTTCGGGCACACCACTGACTCCTGTAACCTCGTCTGGTAAACGAGGAAAATGGGCTTCCCAGAAGATGCCTTTCACTTTAATTATGAAATAAATAAGGAAGCAGCCTTCTGGCTGGCTGGGCTGGCAGCTCAGGAACAGATCCAAGGGAAGCCAACCTAGCTGTCAGCTTTCCAGCCTTGTTTGCTCCTCCTCTGGAGCACCCTGGCGTGTGTCTGGGAGCTCGGCCCTGTGGCAGGAGCCAGAGGGACAGGCACTGCTGCCAAGTGCCCTGTTTGGTCTTGGGATGGGCACAGTATGGTCCAGACACCCCCCAGAGTGGGGTGTGCCATCAGGAGCTGGCATCCAGGAGATCTCTCCAGGCTCAACTCGCTTCCACTCAGGCAGAATTCATGGAAAATGAGCTAAAGTGTCACCTCCATGTCCTCTGGTGAGAGGTTCCTCAGGTCGGGAGCAAACAGGAGGAGACCTGTCTGCAGGTAGAGCATGCCAGGGCTGGGATGTCCAAGGCACAGCCTGTTGTCCTGGCAGGAGCCAGCGTGTCCCTGGGAGCTGGATCTGTGCTGGAAGGGCAGCCGATGATGACAGACCAGGTGGGGGTGCTAACAAGCCGCAGGACACCCCACCCTCCTGCCAAACCATTAGCAGCTTTTTTCTTGGGTGGGTTCAGCTCTTTATTCCGCTTCCCTTTCCAAGCGGGAAGCTCGGAGGAGCTGCGTGTCACAGCCTGTGCCGTCCCTCTGGCTCAGTGGCTGGGGTACCAGAGTGCTTCCATGCCTCCAGAAAAGGGGGCGATGAGAGCTGGGGTGGCTTGGATGGGAGCCTCACCCTCCCAACCACTGCACTATGCAGCACAATATCCCCCCTGTCCTGAAAAGAGTGAAAATTTCAACCCCAAGATAGACATTTCAACAAAATTCCTTTATTTTTTAAAATTTTCTGAATGCATCTGAGAAGCTGCTGCTTTAATTTCAGGCAGAGGGACCTCGTTCTGAAACTTCTGGAGCTGCCGTGAAATAGGATTATCGCCCGCCGGGGAGCTCCGGCGCCCACGTGCCTTCCAGCAGTCCTCATCCCAGAATCCCGGATCCTCATCCCATCCTGGCACGTGAGTGATGCAGTGCCACTCCTTAACGCTTGGGAGTTGGCTGAAATCCCTGTTTAGCAGCACAGGTCAGCTCTGGGATGACTCCGTGGTGGTTTTAGCGCTCAGGTTTGTGACTCTAAACCTAGACAGCAATGCCTGGCAAATAATTCACACTCCCACCAAGGCCTGGCTTGTTTTTTCTCTTTTTTTAAACTTTTTATTTATTTATTTTTATTTAATGATATATTTTTTCATTATATATTTTATTTATTTAATTATATATTGCTTTAAAAAAATTTATTTCCTTCTCCTTGCAACCTGTCTCACTTTGCATTTTGCTCCCATTCCCCTGACCACAAAATAGAGTCCAAACATTCAGGCTCTCCACCAGCCGTTCCAGATCCAGGTTTTGAAGGGGGAATGGCTTCTAATTGACAAAGGGTAGGGTTAGATGAGATATTGGGAAGGAATTGTTCCCTGTGAGGGTGGGGAGGCCCTGGCACAGGGTGCCCAGAGAAGCTGTGGCTGCCCCTGGATCCCTGGAAGTGTCCAAGGCCAGGTTGGACAGAGCTTGGAGTGACCTGAGATAGTGGAAGGAGTCCCTGCCCATGGCAGGGGCTGGAGTAGGATGGGCTTTAGGGTCCCTCCTAACCCAACCCATTTGATGATATTATGAAATTGGTGAGGTCGTTCCTTTCCACAATCACCTTTTCACACTTTTGGGGGGGGCTCTGCTGAGCTCGAATCGCTCCCTTTCCCTTCACTGCCTTCCAGACCCCGTTGTAGGCCAAATGAGGAGGAGGATGGAGCTCTGGTGGACAGCTGGGGCCAGCAGGACGCTCACCCCAAACCCGCACATGTTCCTGCTGCCACCAAGCAGCCGAGCAGCTTGGACTGGTGCAGGCTTCCAGCTTGGGAAATGACAAAAATCTCCCAGAGGATGAAAGGATCAGAAGCCTCCAGCTGCTGGAATTCCTCTGCTCTGCGTCCTGGTGCGTTTGCTCCCTGGGCTCCCAGCAGAGACCAAAGCAGCCAGACAGGCCGCTTCCCACATAGGTAATTCCAGGGTAACTGGAGCTTCCAAACCTTTTCCCCTTGCCCTTCCCTGGCTGAGAGCCTAGAGGAAGAGCAGTCAGTCTCCAGGCATGCAGCATGCCTGGGGTTTGGAGGAGGGCACGGGCTCGAGTGGATGCACAAGGAATCAGGTGGCATTTTTGGGGAGCAGGCATCCTGAAAGGCTGGGCTTTGCAGGAGGAGGAGCACCCCCTGTCTCTGGGACCAGCATGACCAGTTCAAAGGGAGGTGTGTGACCACTAGGAAGTGCTTGTCTTGCTGGGAATTGTCACAATGCCACAGATTAAATGAAGCAACCACTCACCAAAAGGAAAAAAAAAAAAACAAGTGGAAGGGAATTGGAGAGGGTGGGGTTTTTTTTTAAGAGGGGAAGAATTATTAGGAGTCATGGGAGACCTCAGAGCCCCTTCCAGGGCCTAAAGAGATTCCAAGAGAGCTGGAGAGGGACTTCGGACAAGGTTCTGGAGTGCCAGGACAAGAGGGAAAGGATTCCCACTGCCAGAGGGCAGGGATGGATGGGATATTGGGAAGGAATTGTTCCCTGGGAGGGCGGGGAGGCCCTGGCACAGGGTGCCCAGAGAAGCTGTGGCTGCCCCTGGCTCCCTGGCAGTGTCCAAGGCCAGGTTGGACGGGGCTTGGAGCAGCCTGGGATAGTGGAAGGTGGCCCTGCCCGTGGAATGAGATGATCTTTAAGGTCCCTTCCAACCCCAACCATTCTGTGATTCTGATTTGGTGTTTTAATTGTTGCTGACAGTCAGCTTGTTAGAAAAGCACCATCGGTTATAGGTATTCATTCAAACCATGCTGTTTTTCCTGCTATACCCCTTCTTCCCCCACCTTTCCAGAACAGCAGGCTGCTCTCACTCCCAGGCCTGGTGTTTTGCCTTCGTGGGTGCAGCTGATGCGGTGTCAAGGACACCACAGTTTTCCTCAGCTGGCTGAACCCTGCCCAGAGCAGCATCTGGCCATCGTTCAGGGACAGGGTGTGGAGTGTGACATTCCGTGTCCTGGGAGGCACACCCTCAAATCCCAAAAATGTGAGGCATACAATTACCTTTCCACTAGGACTGAGGGGTCTGAAGGTGGGATCCCCTCTCCTGTTTTGTGTGACAGCTTGTGTCACATCGAGACACATCAGGAGGCACCAGGCTGGTGCACAGGTGCAGCAGCCCCCACTCCCCCAGCTGTGCCTGAGCACAGAGGAGATGTTCTTCCCGCAGTGACACAGCCTCGGGAGCACCTAATCTGGATTTATTGAGGTCGTAAGACTGACTTAGCACGACGGTGCCGAGACTGTAGGATAAATAGAAGCCTTCTATTTATAATGCTGCCAATCTGGCGCCGCTCGCGAGCACTAAAAATAAGGCTCTGTGCAAAGCGAGCCGAATTAATGGATGCTCTCCTCGCATTGTCTGTGCAGCAGCCCCTGATCCCATGGCACACTCGGTGCTTGGCAGGGATCCTGTATCTCCACCATCTCTCCAGAGGGCTGAGCGTGGCTCTCACCCACACGGGAGAGGTTCCTCCTTTCCCTTTGGGCCGTCCGACCGTGCGCCCACGAACTCTGCGAGTTTGGGGTGGAATGATGAGCTCTGAGGGTGCAGCTGGATGAGCAGAGCCCAGGGAGAAGGGGGTTGGTTGTGCTGGGGCTGCCTAGTGCATGTTTCTGATCCCCCTGAGCCGCATCCTTCTCTCCAAAGCAGGAGGATGCGCCGGACACCGAGGCAGAGCCTGGACTGACACAGCCTCTGCAGTAATCCCAGGTATGCCAGGACAGTGGAACTGGATTAACTTGTAAAGAGATCTGTTTAAGCTGCAGATAAACCCACTGTGGATCTGCTTTCCTGGGAGCGAAGTGAGCCTCGCCATCCAACTACGCCGAGTTTGACACCAAACACGGGTTTTTCTTTAATATGAAATCTTATTGGTGTTTAACTCACCTGTGTAAAATCTGACTTAGCTTTCCCCACCCAGACCCTGCTTGGGCTGTAATGGTGAGTGGCTCCAATATTTATTTTCTCTGATAGGAAAGCAGAAACCTGGATTTTATCATTAAGACTGTTGTGTACAAGATCTTAAGGCAGATACCTGCTGTTGTGATTTAACACCTGCCTGGCTTCCCTTACAGTGTTTCCTGAGGTTGAATTTATTTTCAGAACACTTCAGGCTCCCCTTTTCCTGCTGTTTCCAGCTACTGAGGTCTGTGACCATCCCTGTTGGATCTCTCTGCTCCACACTTGGCTCTGCTGGCGGGAATAGGATCACAGAATATCCAGAGCTGGAAGGGACCCACAAGGATTACCAAGCCCAGTTCCTGATCCTGCACAGGACACCACAAGGATCCCATTGTGAGAGGAGCCAAAGCTGGTCCCTCCACCACTCTCCTCTCAGCACACCCCGACTCCAGGTGGGTGACCCAAAGGAGAAAGAGCAGCTTCTGATCCATCAGCTGCTACCCAGGGCTGCCAGTGAACCCTGTGGCCACTTTGATGTGCAGAGGAGAGCACGGTGTCCCTCGTGTGGTTTCAGCTGGGATGTGGGATCAGGTGTGACACAACGTGACACGGACCCGCCAGACATTGGTGTCCCCCTAAACTCATTATCAGGTTTGTTGGGGTTTCCTTTAGGCTTTTCCTGCCTGGGATTTCTCAGTTTGGAGAGGGGACATGCCACGCAGGGGGAAAATCATTCCCAAGCTTCCTGAGCCAAAGGAGACAACAAGAATTCCATGATGGGGTCTGAAAAGGAGGAGGAGCTGGCCCCAAATGCTGGTTTACACCAGCACATGGCGGGGAGGCTGTGACCTGGAGGGAACCAGCAGGAACACCCCTGCCTTGCACCATGGTGCTGTGGGTGGCCACACCAAGCTAAACCACCCTAAATCTGAGGTTGGAAAGGAGCTGCAGCCCTCCAAAGCTGCCTGCAGAAGTTTGGAGCCCCAGGGAGGGCGGGGGACAGCGCAGGCAGGTGGCAATTACACAGTTGGGCAGCCTTGGACGAGAGAGCCAGAAGGCCAAGTCATTCCAGCACTCGAGAGTGAGTTTCCCGTTTCTCCTGTGAGCGCTGGGGAAACTTGGTGGTCACAGGAGTCGGGGGTTTCAGGGAGCCAGGGGGAACACAGGAATTCCTCATGGACATTCACAGGTCTTTTACTCTGCCTCAACCACAATCGAGGGCATTTCTGAGGGTGGAGAACCTGAGGTGGATCAGGCAAGGGGAGGAAAAAAATCTTTATGGAGGATTGGGTGGTAAACCCCTGCTATGCAAGATGTGGAGGGAGGGAGAGGAAGAGGTTGCTGCTGGCCGAAGAGTGCTTTGACCTGTTAGGAACCACTGGAAGCAGAAAAAACAGATTTGAAGAGTTTGGTTTCCTGCAGGGCTCTTGATAGAAGTCGGGAGGGGAGTAGGCAAATGTTTTCCAGCAGGGGCAGGAAAGAAAACAGTGGGATTTTCTGCTTCATTTAGTAAATCCATTGCTTTTGTCCCCAGCCTGCCTTAACCCTTTCACCTCCACTAACATCTCTGGTGTGGGGTTACCGACACAGGCAAAAAACTGACCTGCTGGCGAATTTTTTGCTTCAGTGCTTCCCTCTGTGCAGATGGAAAATGAAAGGCAAAAAATGGGCAAAAATCAGAGCCTGGGTAGCAAGGTTTGGTCATGGATTTGGCAGCGCTAAGCTGGACTCGATGATCTTAGAGGGCTTTTCCATCTTTTAGTGATTGTAAGAGGTTGGGAAAACAGCAGCTTTGGTGTCAGAGCATTCCTCAGCAGCGAGGAGAGCGTTTGAGGGAAGCTCCTTTGGGGAAGAGCATCCTTTGCCGAGCAGGCTCTGGGGAAAGGCTGGGAGCTGTGGCAGAGACAGCTGGTGGGTGGGAGGAGGGAAGATGTGGAGCTTTGCAGCAGGGCAGAAAAGAACACGTGTGTTTGGAGGCTGGGGATCACTGGGGGCTGGAGGATGGGATTTGCTTACTCGTGGCACCTGAGGTTTCACTGGTTGAGGAAGATTTCTTCTCCCCCATTCCAGAACCAAACCCCGCAGCTCCCAGTCCTTGGCAAGAGCTCATTGTTTGCTTGGGTTTTAAATCTCAGCTCTGAAATCACGTCAGTGCAGGGAATATCTGCTCTAGCCCTTTCAAAGGGGTCTTTTCTCAAAAAGGTTTGTCACCAGGGCTGCAGGTCAAGCAGGAGGCTTTCAAACCATGGAAGCGTAGAAAACAGAAGGAAACAAACAACTGTGAAGAATTAAAACGTCTCCAGCAAGCCACCAGTCTTTTGGGGATGTTCCCAATGCTTCTATGCACGTGGCTGGCAGGATCAGAGTTCCCAACCACAGCTCCCACCACAGCCTCTTCCACAGTCAGGCTCGGGTATCACAGAATCCCAGAATGGTTTGGGGTGGAAGGGACCTCAGAGCTCATCCCATTCCACCCCCTGCCGTGGGCAGGGTCACCTTCCACTATCCCAGGCTGCTCCAAGCCCCAATGTGCAACCTGGCCTTGGACACTTCCAGGGATCCAGGGGCAGCCACAGCTGCTCTGGGCACCCTGTGCCAGGGCCTCCCCACCCTCCCAGGGAACAATTCCTTCCCAATATCCCATCCATCCCTGCCCTCTGGCAGTGGGAAGCCATTCCCTGTGTCCTGTCCCTCCATCCCTTGTCCCCAGTCCCTCTCCAGCCCTCCTGGAGCCCCTTTAGGCTCTGGAAGGGGCTCTCAGATCTCCCTGGAGCCTTCCCTTCTCCAGGCAAGCACCCCCAGCTCTCCCAGCCTGGCTCCAGAGCAGAGCTGCTCCAATCCTTGGAGCATCTCCACGGCTCCCTCTTGACTCTTTCCACATCCTTCCTATGTTGGTCTTGTGCTCCCTCCAAGCGAATCCTGGTGCCTGAGCTGTGCTTTTCCTGCTGCATCTCCAGCTGTCCCACACTCCTTTCCCTACCTGGCCGTGCCTGGACACTGCCACTGGCGTCCCCTTTGCAGTGCTGTGACTCTCCAGCCAGGACTGGCACTTGTGCAAGTTTTCCCACACACCGTCTCCACACCCAGCTCTCCCTTTGCATTATGAGTTCCCAAAACACGTATCTCCTCTTCCACCGAGTCTGTCTTTTCCCTCTGCCTCCCCTGAGGTTCACGTGCTCTCCTGTAATTATCGTAGTCACCACCAGCTTGGCCAGTGGCACAGAAAGCCACCGAGCCCTTGGCAGGACTGCACTGTCCACACAGGCAGGGCGTGGTTCCACTCTGCACCAGCTCAGCTTGGTTTGAGAGCCAGGAGAAAATTCCAAAGCTGCCAGGGTGGGAAGCATCCGTGGATGTCAGAGAGAGGCAGGCAGGTGGGATGCAGGCTGCGCATTCCAGCTGGAGTTTGCGTGGATGGGCACACGGACAAACCTGCACTGTTTGTGTGTGGGAGTTTGGTACACCGCACAAATGCTGGTTATCTTCACCTCTGGGAAGTTTTACCTCGAGCCCGAACAGATGAGAAATGCCTGCAGATGTTGTTTCAAGTCGTTTATTTCTTCTTATCTCTAACTTGCTCTCAGCTCCGGCTGTACGTCTGATGCCAGCCGAAACCAAGCGGGAACTGCCCAGTCTTGGGCAGTCCCTGTCCTTTTTGTACCCTTTCCATGATCCAACCATTCTTCACAACGTAGTTATTATTTACTATTTTATACCAATTAATTTGCACCTATTCTAGACACGTAATTTCTACCTCTTTTTCATCCTACCAATCATTTTGTGCCACCACCACCAGAGAAGATGGAGGAGAAGGAGAAGAAGAAGAAGAACAGGGCACCACCCAAAATCCTCCATCTTAAACCCTTTGTCCTCATATTAAAAACCCTAAAATCTACTTTTTTACCTTGTAAAATACTAAACCACTACTCATTTTTCACACTCTCGTGGCTTGCAATGATTCTCGCAGTGTTGGTAACTTTTCCTATGGGCTAAGGTCAAAGACAGTGTTATTCTGGGCTTCTTGCCAGGGTCTGGGACCCCCTTGCTGGGGCTCCTGACCGCCCAAGACAGCCCGAGGCATGCCCTGACCTCCCAAGGCAGCCAGAGGCATGCCTTGGATTCCAGCATTTGTGTTCATCCCCCTGCGTGTGGAGGCGATTCTCACCTGATCAAAACACAGTCAGGACGGTATGGGAATTTAAAAACAATTAGCAGCATAAATGCTGGGCTTAAACCTGCTGCTTGTTGCTTTTTTTTCCTCCCCCCATCCATCACAGGGTCCTATCAGTAATTTTTTGAAATTCTTTCTTCCCGGCCTGAAGCTGGGATCTCTCAAGGGCTCTGCCCACACATTAATCGTGGTCCTTGTCACCCCCAGGCTGGGTCCCTGCTCTCCGCCTGGTCCACCTTGGAGGTTGGATGGGGCTTGGAGCAACCTGGGATAGTGGAAAGGTGTCAGGGGGTGGAACTGGGTGAGCTTTAAGGTCCCTTCCAACCCAAACGTCCTGTGATGATTCCATGCCTTGGGAGCTCTCCTTTCTGCAGCAGTGGCATCCAAACCCACACTCCAGTGGCTGGCTGGGAGCAGCTCTGTGATCTGCAAGTCGCTGTGCAATCCCAGGAAGAGGTCCCGCAGATAATCTCCTTCCACGGCGGAAATATTCCACTTATTTTTATCCTTGCTTCCTGTCTGTCAGCCAGTTAATTATCCCTCAGAGGACTTTCTCTGTAAGTCTTTTTCAGGAAGGAAACTTGACGAGTGCTGCCTGAACGTCCTTGTCCATTTCAATGAGAACAGTGGAGTCGATTTTAGTACCTTCTGGAGAAAAATTATTTTTTCTTTTTTTTTCCCCCCTTCTTTCTTTTTTTTTTTTTTTGTTTTTGGTGAGGCTGGGGTTGTTTTTCCCTGTTTGTGTCAAGCTGCCAATAACAGAGTTTTCCTGCCCGGATCTTCTCTTCCATGATGCAGGAGGGGGGGGAGTGTGAAGAGGAGGCTCTTGCACTCCAGAATATCCATGCATTATTACATGGATGGACACCTGGGCTTGCTCCAAACCTGCTCATTCAGGGCTGGGGCCAAGTGCTGAGTCCATCCCTCCTCTCTCCCGATCCTCAGCCCCCTTAATGGACATCCTTGAGGAAGCATTTAAAAATGCAAACCATTTTTTGTTGCCATAGCAACCACTCTTCTGGAAATGGGGATGAAACGTGGCTCCTGGGAGGTTAGAGATGTTCTTGCTGAGACGCGGTGGGTGCTGGTGGCAGGAGCACAGGTCACAGCCACCTGTCCCAGGTCCCTGGCTGCTGGAATCCCGCTGCCAGGCCTTGGTGATTCCCAAGGGGAACAGCTTGGGTTTAATTTACAGATGTTTCTTGCTGGCTCTGAGCAGCCTGGCCTAGTGGAAGGTGTCCCTGCCCATGGCAGGGGATGGAATGAGGCTTTAAGGTCCCTCCCAACCCAAACCATTCTGGAATTCCATGATCCCTCAGGCTGCTGCAGTCCTGAGCTGGGGTTTCATGTCAGCCCAGTCTGCAACCAAAGGAGCTCTCCAGATGGGCAACCAGGACTGAATTTCCTCATGGAGTGTGGGGGCTGCATCCTGGCTGCTGTCACCTGTCCCTCTGCCATGTATTTTCAGGGGCCAGATCCCACAGTTCCCAGTTCTCTGCACGCAGGGACAGAGTGCTGGTGGAGGGATTCCCACAGTGCCCTCCACGCTGTGCTGGGGATGAGACATTGCAGTTCTCTTGTTCAGCATTCCCATCACGGCAGGGGGAACCTGTCCAGCCTCCTGAAGCTGCAGAGTCAGGTGGGAACGCAGCAAAGTGCTGGCAGCAAACCCGCTGCAACCCTCACCTGCTTCCAGAGCCTGCAGCTGGCAGATGGTCGGGATGGCTGGATCAATCCCAAGCAATCAATGGAGACTGTCTTCATGGAGATATGTAGGGAAAGCTGGGTTATCCTTTCAGGATGTTGGCCTTTGGCAGTCAAAGAGGCCGAGCCCGTGGATTCCCTTCCATGCTAGAATTGCGTGCTAGAAGGGATCAGGGAGGGGCCGAGTGTTTCAACACTTACCCAACGAGATGGGTGCTTTGTAACACATCAGCTCTGCAGTCTCTGTGTCCTGAACTCAAATGGATTTTGGATCAAACCCCAGGGAAAGGCTGCCAAGCTTGGCGTTGTGCTGCTGGAATTGCCCTCCTGGGTCTTATTTTCACGGGATGGTGTCTCCTGCTCTGAGTGTTGCTTTAGGCTGGAGCGATCTCTGTTCTTCTCCAAAACCATCAAACAAGGCAGGACAAGCTGCTTCCTCTCTGAGGCACCGCAAATATTTGGGGCTTCTCCCCTCCATCCTGACTCTCGTATCGCCTCGTAAGAAGCCGTGATCTTTTCCTAGTGCAGGTTGGTGGAAATTCCCATGAACCCAAAGAAGGGCATCAAGCCTCAACTTCTAATTGATTTGTCTCCTGTCTCTCATGGGGCTTCACCAGCCATTTAATGCACCAAAATTCACCTGGAGCAACTCCTTCCCCGTCTCCAGACATTATTTCTAGCCCAGTCTGATGCCGAGGCACAGCCAGGCAGAGCTTGGAAGGCACCCAAGCGCTCGTACCTTCCCAGGTTGGGGAGTGTGAGTGAATCACAGAGCAGTGGGATGTGCTGTTTTGTCCGTGGGATGTGCGAGGCACAAAGTGCTCCTGGTCCTTCATCTGCGGCGCCTCACGAGGAGCACGGCACCCCAGGGAGCTCCTGCAAAGCGCTGAGGGCACTTTTAAAGGGTCATCAGCCCTCTTTTGCCTCCGAGGTGCTGAGTTAGTAACCCTCCATCCAGTGGGAATCCCTGTGAGCAGTCAGGAAACGATGCCCAAAGAAGGACCTGGCTGTGACCCCTCTGAGATCCTGCTGGGGTGGCAGCGCCCATTTCCTGTGATATATTCCTGGGAAATTCTCTCTCAGGACATCTCGTATCTTGAGTGAACCCTCCAGCCCTGCCATGCCCAGCCACGCTTCTATCCCTGCCCTTCCCACGGATTTGTCCCTGGCAGCTTCCTTGGCCACGTTCTGGATGATGCCCGTGGTCTTTAATCAGTGGACCTGTGGTTCAATACACCCAATTTGATGTCACTGTTTAGTCTTGGAGGGTTTGGGGTGAGGAATTCTTGTTCTGTGGGAATCATCAAGGTTGGAAAAGCCCTCTAAGGCCACAAAGTCCAACCCTTAGCCCAGCACTGCCCAAGCCACCACTAAACCACGTCCCCAAGTGCCACATCCACACATTTTTTTGGACACAAATCAGCAATGCTGCTGACTTCCAAACAGTCAAGATCCTGGCTTTTGCTCCCTGAAACACGTGATTCTCCTCTCTTTGCAGGGCAGGGCTCGTTTTCTCCTGGGAACAGCAATCCACGTTATTGCTCATCACTGGCAGCCTGAGGCAGGATTGGTTTGACTTTTAGCTGAGTTTTGGACCTGTTCTAATTTGGACGGGGTGACGTTGGCTCTGCCAGAGATGATCTTCACACAAGAACTCATCTTCAGATGTTTGTGCCTGAATGGGCATGAATTTATTAATTTATTTTCCATTTATAAACCCGGCTTCATGCTCACCTTTAAAAAGCAAAAAGCTCATTAATGGGGAATTTTCTTGCCCAAATGCAGCAGCAACGCTGACTCCTACACAGAGGTGCTGCCACCCACAGCCCAAACCATGGACTGATGTCCAGTTTCAGCGTCTCCCCCTTGGATTTGGCTCCTCTGACCTCTTTCTTAGACAGAATTTTGGCCAAGGTGAGTTATGACACTGTTTTGAGCAAGTGAAAAGCTCAATAAACATCTGATATCACAAGCTTGAACAGATGGACCAAAATTACTTTTATTGATAAGGCATTTTTTTTTCTTTCTGAGGAAAGGAGCAAACCCGAGCATCACTACAGAAATTTCAGGTGGGTGGGAAACAGGATGAACAACAGGATGTGTCCGGAGGTGAGCGGAGGATTCAGTTTGGGACTGACTTCACTAATGGAACTGACTTCATTAATATCTTTCCTCATCAGCTGGGCTCACATGGAGGAATATATGGATCACTGCTGCAGCTGAGACAGTGGAAAGCACAGGGGAGAGGACCTGGATGTCCCCCAGGGAGGATGGAGTGACCTTGGGGGGCCCAAGAGCGAGATGATGTAATGCAGGTAGCGCCTTTGCATCTTTTATCTGCCAATAATATCTCTTTAATCCCTGTTAATAAAACTTGGCCTGTTCTCTGGACTCTCATCCGTGTGAATTGCCACAGGAAGGGGAAGTGGGGTAGAAACTGATTGCAGGATGCCTGTAGGCACGGGAGGATGTTGCTAGCACGGTCCTGGGAGATGGATTTAGCAGAGAGGGAAGTTTTGCTGCCTCCCCCTTGAGGCTTTGGTTAGAGCTTGTCTAGCAAATAGCTCGGGGAGAGCGAGCTGCCAGTGCAAGAGGTGTGGAGGAGCACAAAGAGCTGCCAAACAGTGGGATGCTGGGTTAGAAAGCGGCCTGTGGGTCCAGCTGTGCCCCCCTCGCAGAGGTCAGCACATGCCACAGGACGGGAACATGGGCTGGGCGTGGAGCAGGCTGGGAATCCATCATTTCTTCAGTGATGCCAAGGAAGCACTGCCATTCCCAGCCAGGAAAACCACTGCCTTGGCTCAGGGCATGCCTGGGGCAGGCTGGAGGCTGGCAAGGAGGAGGTGATTGCACCCTGCTGGCTTCCCTTTGCCAGTCTGACAGCTGTGCCCGCGCTCGCCTGCGTGCACGGACATCTCCTCCAACCACCTCCGCTGGCTCCGTCTCCAGCCTCTCCAAACCTGGAATCTCCCTGCTTGCTCCCTTCCCAGCTTGCCACACGGGAGCATCATTAAGGCAAGGAAATGATCCTGCTGGTTTTTGTGGGGCTGGGGTGGTACTGGAGTGATTAATTCGTGTAACTCAGTGCTCCCGGTGCCAGGAGTAATGCTGGAGTGTCCCTGCGCTGGTGGGATCGCTCTCTGCAGGAGCTTTAGGGTCAGGACCTCTCACCTTTCGCCCTCGGGGTGAGAAGTGCACTCTCAGCAGTGCTTGGGAATGGTGTACCCGTGCTTGGCAATTCCCTCTGCCCCGTGGGCTTTCCCACAAAGTGCAGTTGTGATTCCCGTTGCTCCTCCGAGCGGTTGGAGGCCAGGAGGGTCTAATTTTTGCAGTGTGCAGGCACCAGATATTGTATGCAGCTCAAAGGTGGTAATGTAAATCTCTTTTTTTTTGCGCCGGGGTTATTACCTTAATCAAGTATTTACTTACCGCACACTGGCAAATACAGGCTTGACATAAAGGAATTCACCCCTGGTGCGTAGTGCTTAATGGGATTATTCTTCAAAGTAACTGAGCCTCCTTTGCCTGGATTGTTGTGGCTGCCCCTGGATCCCTGGAAGTGTCCAAGGCCAGGTTGGACAGGGCTTGGAGCACCCTGGGACAGTGGAAGGTGTCCCTGCCCACGGCAGGGGGTGGAACTGGGTGGTTTTTAAGGTTCCTTCCAACGCAAACCATGCTGTGGTTCCACGATTCAGTTTGAGATGGGAGGATGAAGGTGTAGCTGTGTGGCCAAGGGACACATCCAGGTAGAGAACTTCAGTCCCTGGGAGAATCAAAAGCAGCGGGAGGCTTTTTTTCTTGGGAAAAAAGTTTCCTAGCAACTTCTGGAAGCAAGTGGGGGATTGCTGTGCCTCAGGATACGCAGCTAAAGGATGCACCACTCCAAAACACAGATTATTCCTCTGTTTAAGGCAATGCATGGGGAAAAAAAAAGAGTTGCAATCTGCCTTGAGTGGATAAAGTGCCTGTACAGTCAGCAGGTCATGAGTTTTAGGAGCTCTCATGTTTATCCCTTCAGCTTCTGGCCTCCAGAGACACAGAGGAGTGGGAAGAAACCTCCTGGCAATGGAAGTGTCTGGGTTCTGTGCTTGGGATGACAGAGATGTGGTCAGACTGCACGCGAAGGCACGGGAATTAGGGCAAAGCTGAGTTTTCTGAGGTCTTCCTAGCCCGTGCTTGCTTTTAAGCCCGTCTCCTGGCAATGGACACCTTTCTCCTTGCCATGGATTGTGGGGAGATAACATATAAAATAATGAAGTCTTTCCCCGCAGGGAAGCTGACCGATGTCCCCACGCATCTCTGGCTGAGCTGGGTGCTTTGTGGCTTCCCCACGCTCAGGAATTTTGGTCTCCCCCAATTCCTGTGCCAAAGATGTTCTCCATGGCCTCATCCTCACCCTTTCCCATGAGGATCCCTCTCCCTGGCACTGTGAGCACATCCCTTGGATAACCTGGTGCCTTCTCAGCGATGGGTCCAGCCCGTGGCAGAGCTGTGGGACAGCACCAGGATCACTTGGATGAGTCCCCAAGGACACAGAGGGACAGAGCTGCTGTCTGCAGCCAGGCACCTCTTCCCCCACTGCTCCTGTGCCACGTGGACGCCGCTTCTCCGACTTCCCGGCCGAAGGGGAAGTGCCACAGCAGTGATGGATGCAGAGGGGCAGCCTTGTGACTGTGACACATCTCGTTAGTCAGCTCCCAGGGAGGGGAGGGGAGGTTTGCAGGAGGATTTCAGCCATGGGCAGGGGCAGCTGGGAGCTGGATGCCGGTGGGAAGCAGGGATTAGGAGCCGGAGACGTGATCCCACGTGTTCTCCATGGTGCTGACTAATGTGTGGCGAAGGATCCAGCAGGAATCCTGCTCCCAGTGTGTGCTTTTCCGTGGCCTCCCAGGCTTGTGGGCACCACAATGCCCTCAATGTCCCAGGCCTTGGCAAGGAATTCTCATCCTCAGTGTCTCTGTCTCCTTGGTGGGCATGTTGGCCTGAGGTTCCTCACCTGCTGCAGGACGGATGCCACGGGCATTTTTGAGACCTGTAGGTTACACCCTCTGTGCCATTCACACCAGGTGAAGGTGGTCCCTTTGTGTCTTCTCCCTCATTTTCTTCAGGAGGATCTCAAAGCTGAGGTTTTGCGGGGGGGTGATGGAGGAGAGGAGGCAGTAGCAGAGTGCAAATCAATTTGTGCTGTCCCACATCTCAGCCCGAGAGCACTCCTGTAGGAAACTGCTCCCAGGAGGAATCTGCAGGGCTGGGCCTTGTGGGATGGGAGGGAATTGTCTGTCTCTCGTGGTGATGTGAGGTTGCGGGAATATAACAGGGAACAAGGCTGCCTCCGAGCCCGGGTGAATGGTGAAATCATGGAATGTGAGACGCCAGGCTGTGGTGTTACCTGTCGGAAAAAGTTCATCCTGAGCCTTTGCTGAGCTGCCAGGCAGGAAAAGCCTGTGCCAGGCTCTCACAGCTCTCCCTTGCTCTGACTGTCAGGATTGCTGTCTCCAGCTTTTGGCTTCCAGCTGGGACGCTCTCCTGAGCAGACCTGACGTCTCTGCCGCGCGTTTGTCCAGCTGTTATCAGCAGATGCCCTTCCTCGGTGATTCAGGCCCCAGTCCCCGACCACATCCCCTTCTCTCTCCTTGTCCCCACCCACCACAGCTGAGTCACTTGGCCTCCTGTCACAAGCCAGGAGTTCTTCCTTCGGTCATGCATGGAGACGCTTCTGGCCCAGACTGATGCAAGCTCCTCTCGTGTTCCTTTTCCCAAGCAGGCTCTGGAGTGGGAATTTGCTGTCTGTTACCACACTGCCCAGACCAGATGTACTCTTTTCCGCCCTTAGTCATCTCCAGCAGTTCCCCACAGGGACCAGTCCAGCCCAGAGGTACTGGAGGTCACCCAACAGCCCAGCACTCCCCAGTCCTGGCTGGTTTGTGTTTAAGATGTGACTTGTGAAGGTGGGAGCTGTGAAAACCCAGTGCTCAAAAACCTTTCCCACCTTCTGAGCGTCCTGTAGCAGCAGGAAGTGACTTTCTGGTGGTATCCCAATAAAGAGAACCTTTTCAGCTGCTCAAGGAGGGAATTTTAGCATGAGAGGAACACTGAAAATTAAGGGGTCTATTTCCTTGCACCCAGTTTAGGGCTATCCCTGTCCCTCTCTACCCCATTAAATATTGATGCAGTTTCATCTTCCCAGTCTCTTTTTGAAGCCCTGTGGTGTAATTTCCTGCCATGGGATGGCCACACTCTGGATAAAAGCACCAACCTCTCTGTATAGCTATAAAACAAGGTGGTTTTTTACATGGGTGTCACTGCCCTTGGTTTGGGGAAAGAGGAGCTTGGAAAATCCAATCCACCCTTTCCTTGGAGAAGGAGCGTGGTGTGTGCACAATCCTGGGCTGGGAAAAGCTGGATCAAAGCTTGCTTTAATCATCCCGAGTGAGCAGGCACAGCCTCTCCCGAGGTCAGAGCCGGTGAAGGAGGAAGATGGATATCGGCTTAGCTGTGCTGCTGCAGCCTGGAATGTGATAACACCCCTGCACGCCCTCCCAAATCTTCCAGGCGAGCTTGGAAACCCTCGGATGTTTCCTGTTCCAACAGGATTGTTGTTCCTCCCCCTGGCACCTGACGAGGTGGGCTGGCTGCCCGCCCTTGTCCCTTCCCTCGGGGGCACAAAGCTTCCTGCAGGAAAGCTCTGGCAGGGCACAGAGCTGCAGCTCAGTTGCCCAAGCACCCTCCTCAGTGGCCCATCTTGTACTGGGAGCACTGGTTAGGAGCACTGGGTCTGGATGGATGCGTTGTCCTGTCCCTGGTTGATGCCAGAAAGAAATCCTCCTGATGGAAACACCTTTCCACTGGGGAAGACAGGCTGATTACCACGTCACTGCCTCATTTACTTGGTTCTGACATGCTCCCTTCACTACCTCCCTTTTCCTCCTCCTCCTCCATATTTTTCTGGTCCATCCATAGCTGCATCTTGCCCTGCTTGGATCTCCCATTTCTCCTTTTCAATCCCCTGCTGCATCCCAGAGGATGGTGAGTTCCCTTCCTGGCAGGCTTCCCTGCCAGCCGGCGGCTTTGGCTGCTCCCCGGGCCTGCAGGGGCTTTGCAGATGTGTGTAAACACCTCCTCGTTGCTGCCAGAACCCGCTGGATTGTCCCTCCTGCAGAAGAGGACAGGATAAATCCACTGGTTTGGTTTCCTGCTGGAGCAGGATGGTGCAGCATCCCTCCCAAAAGCAGCCGTTCAGCTCCAGAAACTACACAAGATGGCACAGGAGCGGGATTGTTCCAGGATTTTGGGAGGCTGGATGGCGATGCAGTTGTGGTAAACCAATCATGGCTCAGAATTGCCCTTTGTTTTCCTGGTGGGAGTTCCCCCCCCCCCCCCCCCCCCCCCCCTTCTCCTCAGCTTCCCTTCTAATTAGGTGCTGCAGGCTCCAAAGGCACCGCTTGCTCACAGGATTGCCTGTCCCAGGCATGGCTTCTGGAATGACCACAAGCTCAAGCCCCTCTCACGGCTGCTGCAGGTTCCTGGAGGGATTTCTCCCCTTGGGACACGAACCTGAATTCCCACCCCAGCTCCATCAGGGCACAAGGCTCAGAAGTGAGCGCTGAGGGCCACAAAGTGCCAAAGCCACCTCAGCTATTCAGAGCCCCAGCTGCCTTCAAAGCAGCTGAGTCACTTGTGATTCATCCAAAGCCTGAAGCAGAGCAGGGGAATAAATCTCATTTTCTCCATCCCCAGCTGCTGACCTCTCCTGAACTCCCTCCTCACCTTGCATTCCCTGGAGAGAGGAATGCACGTGGAGGAATGCTCCAGCCTGAGATGTCTCCTGGAAAGGGACATCCCAGCACCGCCAGTGCTTCTCCACCTGGCTGGCACTCTGACTGGAAAGAAGGGACAGAACGCAGGGGATTTGGCTGGGAATCCTGCATCCCTCACTCCTGCTTCTTGTTTCGTGGCAGGAAGAAGGAATTTACAGCCTGCTGCTGCAGGGCTCAGTGAGAAGCAGAGATACAGGCTGGGAGGGGAATGGATGGAGAGCAGCCCTGAGGAGAAGGACTCGGTGAGAAGCTCAGCAGGACCCAGCCATATGCAGTGGCAGCCCAGAAAATCCCCGTACCCTGGGCTGATCCCACAGCACGGGCAGCAGGGAAAGGTGGGAATTCTGCCCCTCTGCCCTGCTCAGGTGAGACCCCACCTGCAGAGCTGCCCCAGCCCTGGGGTCAAAGCAGAAGGATGTGGAGCAGCTGGAGAGAGTCCAGAGGAGGCCACAGAGGTGCTCCAAGGGTTGGAGCCCCTCTGCTCTGGAACCGGGCTGGGAGAGCTGGGGGTGCTCACCCGGAGAAGAGAAGGCTCCAGGGAGAGCTCAGAGCCCCTTCCAGGGCCTAAAGGGGCTCCAGGAGGGCTGGAGAGGGACTGGGGACAAGGGATGGAGGGACAGGACACAGGGAATGGCTTCCCACTGCCAGAGGGCAGGGATGGATGGGATCTTGGGAAGGAATTGTTCCCTGGGAGGGTGGGGAGGCCCTGGCACAGGGTGCCCAGAGAAGCTGTGGCTGCCCCTGGATCCCTGGAAGTGTCCAAGGCCAGGTTGGATGGGGCTTGGAGCCACCTGGGACAGTGGAAGGTGTCCCTGCCCATGGCAGGGGTGGCCCTGGATGGGCTTTAAGGTCCTTTCCAACCCAAACCATTGATTTTATGGGACTGAAACTTGCTTGCAGGGCAGATTGGGGGGGATTTTGGACCAGAGAAGTTGGAGCTGCTCTGTGTCTGCTGGGCAAAGCTGCACATGCAAGTTCTCAGCAGAAGAGGAAGCTGGTGGGAAGAGCCCAGCCTGGTGCTTTGCAGAGCAGCTGGGTGAGGTTTGGGCTTGGCTCGAGCAGCCGGCCATCCTGAGAGTCTCTCCTCACCCAGGAGTCCCTTGGGAACCAGCAGTGGGATCAAAACCTGCTGAGGTGGCTTCCTACAGCTGCACTGGCTGGGCTTGCATTGCTCCTGAGATCAGGACACTAAATTCACCGAGGGTCAGAGCCTTGGCTAAATAAGAGCAATTTCCTCCTGCCTGGGTTAGCAAACCATGCTCTACTCTTTGCCTAAATAATCTGAGAAGGAAGGCAATCCTTTGGGGAAATGCACTATAAGCAATAATGGTCCTTCAGGAGGACCCAGAAATTCAGGGAGATGGCACGAGAGCAGCTCTTTTCCAGGCTTTGCCCTGGAACAGCAGGGCCTGGCTGTGCCTGGTGCTGATTTTCCCCTGCCTGGAGGGGTGAGGACAGGCTGGGGCAGGGCTGGGCTGTGGGAGACAGGGTGGTTCACAAATAGCCCGAGAGCATCACCCCACAGCTGAGCCAAAGGATTCACGGACCTTCACTCCTGGTTTTCTTTGCAAACCAGGAGCAGTTCTCACAGCTGAGTTTTCCCAGCTCCCTCTGGGCCTTCAGCCTCTTTTCCTGCCTGTTCTGCTTCCTCTGAAGATCTCAAATTCTGCAGTGGCTCCGATCCCTCCCATCAGCCACAGGTGAGCCAAAGGTGGTCTCTGAGGCAGGGGAATCCCTGTTCCACCACATCCAGGCAGCGCCGTGTGGGATTCCTCAGGGAGCCACAAAGAAGCGCTCCCTCCAGGCTGGGGCTACAGGTAACAGCATCAGGAGAAGCTTGGCGAGTCCAGCAGCAAAATCTTTGGTCTTGGTGCAGCTTTCCAGCAGCCTTCAGCTTGGAAGGAGAAGTAGGAAATTCCCCTGTGCTGGGGATTTCCTTTGGCTTCTGTCGGAAGCTGCCTGCAGAGGACCTTCCTCAGAGCTGAGGTGACAACCAGCTGGGGACCTCCAGCAGCCTGGCCCTGAGCCACAGTTGTGGAACACCTTCACTGCTGTCCTGAGGCTCTTCCCTGGCCAGGGGAGGGGGGGTTGCAGCATTTATTGGTGTCACTGGGTCAGTGACATCTCCAGGGGGCATTTCTGTGGGCCTGGGATGGGGACATCTCCTGAAGATACTTCTGTGACATTGGGATAGTGACATCTTGCAGAGGTATTTCTGTAGGACTGGGATGGTGACATCTCCTGAAGAGATGAAGAGCCACTTCTGTAGCTGTCACTGGGATGGTGACATCTCCCAGGGGCATTTCTAAGGCACTGGGATAGAGACACTGCCTGAGGACACCTCTGTGGGACTGGGATGGTGACATTTCCTGGGATGTTTCTGTGCCACTGGGACAGTGACATCCCCTGGAAGCACTTCCAGAGGGTGTCTCCAGTGCATCACCAGGGACACTGCTCAGGACATTTAGCGAGACACCAGAATTTCCCCCCTTTCCCCTCGGAGCTGGGAGTTCTTGCCAAGGCTTTGAGGAGCAGGATGGGATGATGCCCAGCCCTGCCTTTGTCCCAGCATCAGGACTTCGTGCAGGAGGAACTGCTTGCCAGCCGGAGGCATCCCTGGCTGGCCCAGGGCTCCGGGACAAAGCTCCCTTTCACCTTGGAGCATCCGGAAAACATAATGGGGCAGCAATTACTGCTGCAAGCTGGGGCCTGGTGGATGGGTGGCGAGGAGCCAGTGATTGTTAATCAGGCATTTTGCTGCTGGGATTTCGCTGCTGTGCAGGAATTTGTTTGCACCGGGGGTGGGGGGTGGGGGGGGCTTTGTGTCTGGCTGAGCCCCCGGGAGGCTGCTGGGAGCCGTGGCCCAGGAATGTGTGGGGCAGGAACAAGCCAGAATCTGACCAAAACCTCCTGCTGAACTGATCCCGTGTGGATTTTGGGTCAGGATGAGCTTTTCCCTGGGACAGGGAGGCGGCATCAACAAGCTGCTGCCATCTTTGGGGGGACAGGATTATGTGTTCCTGCCCTGCCCAAATGGTCCCTCAGGCTGCTGGTCCCTCATTCCCAGCTCCTTTTGCTCCATCATAACATGGTTTGGATTGGAAAGGACCTTAGAGCTCATCATGTTCCACCTCCATCCATGGGCAGGGACACCTTCCACTATCCCAGGCTGCTCCAAGCTCCTTCCAACCCGGCCTTGGACACTTCCAGGGATCCAGGGGCAGCTTCTCTGGGCACCCTGTGCCAGGGCCTCCCCACCCTCATGGACATGCACAGGTCGTGAAGGGGAAGCTGAGCACTGAGACCAGCTGGAAGAAGGTCTGACTGTGCTCCAAAGTGATGTCCAGGCCGTGCCATCCCAGCTTGTTCTGCAGTTTATATGGGGGCTACTCTGTGTGATAATCAGGGAGGGCTGTTACGAGATCCTGAAGAGATTCCTGCTCCTGGGATGGTTTGAGAGGGGTTGCCAGGACCCCTTGGTCAGGGAAGGATGGGATCTGACCCCTCCATCACCCTCCTTCAGCAGATCCTTGTCTTGGCCAACATTTTTTGCTCGGTTGCAAAACAGAAGGAGACCTGGAACTTCTCCCACACGGAAGGAGACCTGGAGCTCCGATTTCCACCACCACCTCCTGCCTCTGTGGGATAAAACCAGAGCTCCTGCCCTTCCCCTGCCCACCAGACCGCTCCAGTTAGTCCTGTGTTCACAAACATGAGGGTGAACAGCTCGGGGGAGTCCCAGCCCATGCTAAAACCCATGGGAAGGGAAAGCAGGAGGTAGGGCAGGGGTGGGAAAGCACCGCAGGGTGGAAGAGCAGGAGCAGGAGGGTCCCTGCTGCCAGCACTGTAGCCTGCTCAGGAAATGGGCTCTTGGTTAGGCAGTTCCACACAGCTCTAATTAAATTACAGGATTAGAGCCATCTCATTCCTCACTCATCCGCTGCCAAGTGCTCGTTCCAAGGGAGTGCCCTCCGTGAAAGGGAAAACTGCCCATGGAGCACTCATCGAGGAGCCACCGAGTCACTCCCTGATGGCTCTGCATTGCAGATGGGCTGTCTGGAGCGTGCCATTCCTGCTGGCCTCCTCTGCCTGCCTCTGATCCACAGGCTGCAGGCCTGGCAGCAAGATTCCAGGGTGGATAATCCCCCCTGCTTGCTGCTTTGGGCAAGCCCTGCCAAGGGGCACTTGGTGCAGAGCATGAAACCAACAGGATTTTCTAAGAGGACCAAGATCACAAATTCATCGCTGAGGTAGGAAAAGCCCTCTAAGCTCGAGTCCAACCACTAAACCAGGTCCCCCAGGATGCCCTGTAAGTATCACAAAGTCTGCAGCTGATAGAAAAGGGAGAAGGAAGTGCATGGGAATCCCTGGATGGGGGAGCAGGGAACAAGGCTTTGCCCTCTAGGAATCACAGCCAACCTTAGAACAAAAATATATCTCCGCAGCCAGCAGGACATGCTGCAAGATGCAAAATGGAGTTCCCTTCTTCAATTAGCTTTTTGCTGGCAGTTATAAATTTCCCATCCCATGGCTGTGCCCACGGATTGGAGAGAGATTTGGGTGCTTTCTCAGCTTGCGTTTTGGCACTGGTTTTCCTTCTGTTGCTTCACAGAGAAGTTTCCAGGAAGAGCTGGAGCTGAGGGAAAGGCCCTTGTCCTTCCACCGTGCTCCTGTGAGTTATCACCACGCTTTGGGGAGGTGGGTACCCTGGTTTGGTGTAAAAAGCTACCTTCGATGTGGCCCACGAGTAGAAAACACCACAGGAGAGCTGGAGAGGGACTTTGGATAAGGGCCTGGAATGACAGGACAAGGGGGAGTGGCTTCCCATGGACAGAGAAGGATGAAGGTTGGATGGGATATTGGGAAGGAATTGTTCCCTGGGAGGGTGGGGAGGCCCTGGCACAGGGTGCCCAGAGAAGCTGTGGCTGCCCCTGGATCCCTGGGAGTGTCCAAGGCCAGGCTGGATGGGTCTGGGAGCAACCTGGGACAGTGGAAGGTGTCCCTGCCCATGGCAGGGGTGGGATTGGGGGAGCTTTAAGGTCCCTCCTAACCCACACCATTCCACGATTCCATGAACACAGCTCTTTGAAACATCTCTGCCCTGTTATCTGCAAATTCCCACTCCCCAGTCACTGGAGCAGATGAAACTCGGGTTTCCCTTGCTTGCTGTTCAGTGTGAAAGCCCATAAAGCGTTTCCTGGGAGCGCTGCTGCCACAGGATCCATGCCATGGATTTAACCTCAGCTGTCTCCCCCATTCTGTCACTTTGCTGCATAATTACTCTTGGAGAAGCTATTTTCCCCCATTTTCTGCTTTGCTGGCTGCAGGCAGAGGATGTCTTAGTTTTAATTTACTCCTGGACAAGCCCTCAACGTCTCCTGCTCATGCAGAGTTAAAGGAAACCTGAAAAAATCCTCCCTGAGAAGCAGCATCTTCCTACAAATCCAGTTTCTCCCTGGAGATGGTTCAAGTGCAGCTGGACACCGCAGCTGGATCCGGCTACCTTTGAAAGAGGGTTTGGAGCAGGGATCCTTTCAGATGGAATTACTCTGGTTTGGTGATTCCAGGCTCCTGCAGAGCCACGGTGCTCCCGTTTCTCCCTCCTGCCCCGCTCTGTTGCTCCTCAGCAGCGGCCCAATGAACCCATGGTGTGGGAAAGGGCATCCCTAACCCTGCCCAGATCCCCCCATGGAGAGGGGAGCCTGAAAGCTTCGGAGCTAGGACCAAATATTGACCTTCCGCAGGGCTTGTCTTAGGGAGTTCAGGAAGCAGAGCCGAAATGAGGGAATGGCGAGGGGAGCTGTTTGCTTTTCAAACCGGACCAGCAAGTGCCTACAGAATGACCTGGATGCCAGAGGATATTCAGCCATAAATCTTATTAACAGCACTCCGCAGCAACTGCAGACGTGAGGGAAGGGAAATTAAAGGAGACAAATGAGGAGGAGGATGGGTTTGGAATGATGGGGCAAGAAAGGAGGCGAGCCCTGGTTTGCAGCCGGAGGTTTTTGTGGGAAGGGCTTCAGCTCTGGGAGGAAATCGGCTGGAACAGGTCTGGCAGGAAAGCTCTCCAAGTGAGAGCTCTTCTTGCAGTGATTGGCATCCAAAATAAAGCAGCTCAGGAGCAGCTATTTCGGGAGCTCTCCCTGCGCTGGGGCAGGAGAGGGGAGGTGGAGGGAGCGGAATACAGAACAACACCTGCCTTGGAGAGGAGAAGTGATCCAGAAGGTTGGAGGGCACGTTTCCATCAGGCTTTGTGTTCCATGGAATCCCAGAGTGGTTTTGGGTTGGAAGGGACCTTAAAGTCCGTCATATTCCACCCCCTTCCACTATCCCAGGTTGCTCCAAGACCCATCCAACTTTGCCTTGGACACTTCCAGGGATCCAGGGGCAGCCACAGCTTCTCTGGGCACCCTGTGTCAGTGCTCACCACCCTTTTCATTTGTTGCTTTTCTTGCTTTTTTTTGCCCTGTCTCTGATGCAGGACCAGTGTGCTGTCCCCATACCCCAAACCCAGCCTCTCTGACCCTGGGAATTACTCTGGGAAGGGCTGGGAGCTCTGAGAAAGGGCAACACCTCTGTTTGCAGAGGGGGGGTGGGTTCCAAGCTGCCTGTGCCCACTCCAGGCTCTCCCAGCCACATTCCAAGGCTCTAAAATCTTCCTGCTGGTCTCCAGGAGCGATTAATGGCAAATGGAGCGGTGACAAAAGGCCAGCAGGAATTCCAGCCTCGCGGGAGGATGCTCCCAGCACTTCCCTTCCTCTGGAGGACCAGCACTGGGTTTATCAGGTGCCTGGGCCACCCTGAGAGATGCCAGCATGCCCAGTTTTCCAAGCAGCTCCAGCTTTCCTTGTTAAGCGTGGCAGAGATCAGTGTGAGGAGGAGCCACTGGACCATTTCTCTCCTCGGAGACGGGCACAGTGCCAGGCGCTGGCTGCCAGGAGCAGCAGGTCCTGTCGGGGAACGGGATGGAGCCGCTGGCCGGGCACGGAGCATCATCCCCGGCTGCCGTCTGTGCCTCTCCCCTCCCCGGGCCGGCGAGGTGAGAAATGTGCCTCGGGCAGGCTGTTTCCCGGAGGAGCAGCGTGGGAGAAGGCTTGCAGACAGCAAGGCTGTGCCCCCAGGCGCATTTCCAGCTCTCCAAAATCCACTTCCCAGCGATGTCGATCCCCAGGCTCCATCCTTGCCGTGGTGGGGATCGCGGTGATGCCTTGAGTTTTAGCTTTATATTTTTATATTTTTTTCAAATTCAGGATTGCCTGCTGTAAAACTCTGAAATGTCTTCCATCCTGCTGGCTGCTGCTCTCTCATGCGGAGATAGACATCACAAAGTCTCTGGGTTTGCTCTCCAAGGACACTGAGACCCAAAATGTGTAAACCAACATCTTGAAAATGGCGGGCTGGGCTTAGAGAACTTACATCATTAGCTAAAGTTTTAATTGGCGAATTTATGCTGATATGCAAATGGACCAAACCTGTAAAAGTGTGAAGAACTCATGACTCATTGTCCATCTCGGGGTATATTTTGGAAGTAGCCTCTGGGGTCCCCAGGGTGTACCTTTGAAGGCCTTTCAAATAAATACAAGCTTTATTCCCTTACTCCTGTCCAGTCTCTGTTTCCAGGTAGCCACTTCAGGCATCATCTGGACTGTGCATTCTTGTGGCACGAGGCACCAGAAAACGCAAACCACAGCTCCATCGCTCCTGAGTTTTGCCTAAACGAGGAAAAGGGACCGTGGAAAGCTGCTGCAGAGCTCCTGCTGTGCAGGAGAACTGTCGGGATGTGTCCATTTGTGCCAGGAGAGACACGGAGTGCTTTGAACAAGCTGAGGGGATGCCCAAATCCACGCTGGCCATCTGCTCCCCGCAGGACAGGGCATCACTCCAGGGCACCGGCAAACTGTGCCACACTGAGCCCTTTGCTTCTGGTTATCAGCTGGTGACAAGGGCTGCTGGCAGCAGCAGAGCCAGGATTTAAAAGCTGGGATCCAAACCCTGCTCTGCTGCTTGTTCCGGGTCACCTGCAAGGCCACGCAGAGCTTATTTTCAGAGTCTGGCTTGGAAGTGGCTGAAACCTGATGAATTCATACCTAGGAGAGCCAGAGATCGTGGCAGTCACTGCTCCAGCTCCGAAGGAATTCGGGGAGGAGGAGGGGGACAACAGAGAGGGGACAGATCTGGCTTGCTCTTGATTTTTATTTCCTGGTGTAGTGACGTTTTGCTGAAACATCAGCTTTTTTTATTAATAGTGAGTGCTAGAAAATATTTCAGAAATCCTTCCTTGCCAGTGTGCTGTTCCTTTCCAAATCTTGTGCCTTCCAGATCTCCCAAAATAAACTGCTGTGGCCACAGGCAGCCCTTGCTTTGTAGCCCAAGCTGCCGTGGATGAAAACACGCTGGACCTTCAGTCAGGCTACTCCTGGCTACCAAAAAAAGCCCTTGGGACTGGCAACATCCAATATTTATGGTTTCTGGCCTGGCCTGGAGTGACAGGATAAGGGGGAATGGCTTCCCACTGCCAGAGGGCAGGGATGGATGGGATATTGGGAAGGAATTGTTCCCTGGGAGGGTGAGGAGGCCCTGGAATGGATTTCCCAGAGAAGCTGTGGCTGCCCCTGGATCCCTGGAAGTGTCCAAGGCCAGGATGGATGGGGCTTGGAGCAACCTGGGATAATGGAAGGTGTCCCTGCCATGGCAGGGGGGTGGAATGGGATGGTTTTGAAGGTCCCTCCCAACCCAAATCCTTTGATGATGATGATGATGATGATGATGATGATGATGATGATGAGGCTCTGATTTTTTCCAGCCTTGAGGGCTGGGAAGCTGACTGTGCCGAAAGCCCGGGTAAGAGCAAGACATCTTTAAAAAACATCTTTCGAGTGTTTTGTTGATGCATTTCCCCTGTTTTTCATCGAGCCCGAGGGGGCTGATAAGCAACCGAAAACAGTTTCCTTTTTTTTTTCCATTTCCTCTAGGGCTGCCCCGAGCAGGCATCTCCAGGAAAGCCGCTCCTCATTGACTTCCAAATGAGAGTAATTAAAGCAAATAAGGCTTTTGCGGGGAAGAGCTCCGGCTCGAGGTAATCGTCCCAGGGCAGCTCTCACGCTGCGGTGGGGATGGGATGGTTTTCACACCCCACAGGCTTCTCCCTCCTTCCCGTTCTCCCGTTTCCACGTGCCTGGGATGTCCCCTGCCATCCCCACGTGCTTGAAGGGACTCCTACCTGAGCCTGCCTCGTCTCACCCAGCTGCTGCCAAGGTTTTAAGGAGATTAAAATGATCTTAGATGATTAAAACGATCTGGAGATGATCTTTGTGTCCCCCACACACACCCCTGGGGCAAAGGGAGGTTGGGAGCGAGGTGGGATTTGGAGTTCTGGAAACGCTGGAGCGTTGGTTTCTTTCCCCGCCAAAAACCAGAGGCTGATTCTGCAACCTCAGCGCAAAGCAAGGAGAAGAAATCTTTAAATGGGGCAAGAGCTGCCAATTTCACAACAATTGTTGAGAAACAGTGAACTGAAATATCCCCTTGAACTGAAATATCCCCTGAGGGTGGGGGAAATGTCAAGCCCGAGCAGTTGTCACTGGTTTTTTACCTGGAAGTCACACATCCCACCCCTCCTTGGGGATGTTTCTGCCCCTCTAACTCTTTCTGACCTTTCTCAAAATGTTCTTCCACCTCCAGCAGGGGAGCAAGGGGCCTCCCCATGCCTCAATTCTTCTTTTTCTCACCTTTGCCACCGTTGCTGTCCCTCACAAATTGTCACTGTCACTGTTTGGAGAAGAGGCTTTTGCTTGTTTTGGTGCCTGCTGTTGTCACCAGAGCCCACCACGAGCTCGGAGGAGTTTTATCAGTGCCCTGCACACTCAATGCTCTTGGCCAAGTTGGAGGAGGGACAGTTTAGATGGGATACCAGGAAAAATTTCCTCATAGAAAGCCTGGCCAGGGCAATGGTGGAAAGCCCATCCCTGGAAGTGTTCGGAGTGTGGCTGTGGCACGTGGGGACACAGTTTTGGTGGAGCTGGCAGTGTTTGGGTTAATGGTTGGACTTGATGATCTTAGAGGGCTTTTTCAACCTTTTCTCTTCCTTTTTCAGCTCCCTATTTTTTAATCCACGCTCTGAAGACCTCTCCTAAATACTGCTGTTTTCTTGGATTTGTGGTGTTGTACTTTCACTGCTTCTGGGTTTTTTTTTGGGGGGGTGGGGAGGGAAATGTGATAAAAGGAAGTAGAAGGAAAGGTTTCTTTTTCTGTTCTTCCTTTTTTTTTTTTTTTTTTAATTTTCTTAAAGCCAGAAATGAGAAAATGGAAAATATAAAAGAATATGAAAATGCCCCAATTCTTTCAAAATAGCTCCTGGGTAATTTCCACCCTCATTTACAGATTTGGTGTGTCGGTAAAAAAAAATATAAACTGCGTATCTCCTGTGGAACACGGGGGGATTTTCCTTTGTCCACGTGCCTTGGGCACTGACCTGGGGACATGGGGAGGTTTTCCTTGGGCTCTGGTGACTTTGAAAGCCCCGTTGTTCCTTCACAGGGATCCTTTATGCTGATGGTGCACATTCTGTGGGCATCTGTCAGCAGGGGAGGGGGGGAAATTACTGAAATGGGTAATAGAGGAGATGAAAACAATCCGTGCTGGCCTCTGGGTAATAACCAGCTGATATTAAGCCTAAGCCCAGCTGAAAACAGTTAATAATAAATGGGCATTAATTAAAGCTAAATTACAGGGGAAGGTGCAGGCTCGGCCCTCAATCCAATTAGAGGCCTGTAATTGGTAACGGGGAGAAGTCTGTGAATAAATGATCAAAGCAGAGCTGGGTCAGGGTTTAGGTGATGCCTGGACAGGGAAGAAGAGGCCAGAGGAGGATTGAGAGAGACCCGTGGCCAGGCAGCTCGTTTGGGTTTGCTGCACACCCCGAGCACAGAGCTGGGCTGGGGGCACCAAAGGTTTGGGATGAGTCCTGATGGGAATCAGATATCCACCAGGGACCCCTCACAGTGACAACAGGAGGGAAAGGGCAAAACTGAGGCTGGTCCGAGGCTGGATCTGACTGGGATGTGCTGCGGGCACAAGGAGGGAGAGTCAGAGTCGCCCTCCAGCTGGGAAGTGAGGATGTGATCCAAGGACGAGCTGCAGCTGGAACACAGCAGTTCCCCAGCTCTGGCAGCTGCCAGACTGAGGGGAACACCGAGGGTTACACCGAGGGTTACTGACCAGGGACTGCTGGAAGGATTTCTCTGAACCGACAGCTTCAGGCTGCTCACGCTCTTGAGGACAAAAGGCTCAGTTTTAAACCTGACCGGTGTTGAAAGAAGCTTTGGAATGTGCCATCTTCCAAATGCCAGCTAGGAGGAAAAATAGAGCATTTTGAAAGCTACTATGAGGACAAATAGAGCATTTTGAAAGCTACTATGAGGAAAAATACAGTGTTTTGAAAGCTTGGGGTATTTAAGGCACGCTCAGACCTTCAGACGTGCCCCACAAAGGAGAGACAGCATCAATACCCAGAAAAGGCTGTTCTGCTCCAGAAAATGTGTTTTCTGTTTCTCCTCCTGATCCAGATGTGCAGTTCGAGCCTAAAGGGACCATCTTCCCTCAGGAACAACCATGGGGATTTATTTTGGTCGAGTGCAATGAGGAGAACGTGTTTTGGCACTTGGGCTCAGCACAGCCTGGCCTTACAAGCACCCACAGAGACAACTGGGAAGGGTGCTCTGGTTTGGACCTGCCCCCTGTGTCATTACCCACCAGCTGGAGGCTGATCCATGTGGAACTGGGTAGGGATCCCTCCTGGAGCAGGTGCAGGGGAGGTGCCGGGGCTCGCTGGGACCAGAGGAAGGAGCCAGAGAAAAAAAAAGGAGCTGGCAAAGCTTCGTCTTCTTGGCGCAGCTTTGCCAGAAGCAGCCAGCTCCAAGCTTGGAGCAGGAATTCCAGGCGTGTCCCTGCAGGCAGAGCACGAGGGATGCTCCACACATCCCACACTGGTAGGCAAGGCTGGGTTTGCTGCAGCACAGCCACACTGCCTCCAAGGAGCAGCAAAGAGGGAGCCTGACTCCCCAAATGCTGCTGCAGTCACAGAGAATGAGGTGAGCCCAGGAATATTTTGATTATCCCTTCCAAAAGGAGCCCCTGTTTGCAGAGGCTTGCTCACAGAATCGCAGGATGGTTTGGGTTGGGAGGGATTTTGGAGATCACCTCATCCCAACTTCCCTGACAGGGGCAGGGCTTGTTTCCTGATGCCAGGCCTGGGCATGCTGAGAGCAAGAGCAATTTTGTGGCATGCTCAGTTGAGGTTTATTAGATCTGAAAAGAAACCAAAACACTTCAGTCCTCAGAGGATCCCCCATAATTCCCCCAGGATTGGCACCTTTGACACCTGGACTTGATGTGTTAAAGAACGTGGCTGTACTTTGAATTTCTGCCAGTTAAACCATGGAATATCCTGAGTTGGAAGGGACCCACGAGGATCATCGAGTCATGGAGTATCAATATTAAAGACTTCAGCAGGATGATGGGGTCCTGTGGTGTAGGGAACTGCTTTCAATCCATTCAGCTGTATCCAAGATGATTTCTTTCCCTTCCTGACCCCACAGAGATTATTCTGGAAAAACAATTCCTTAGATGCTACAGCAGGAGGAATAAAAATAGCTGAGCAGACGAAGCGGCCTCCCTGGCAGTACAAATAATTCCAAGCACTTCAAGAACAGGGAAGATGAAGCCTGTAGCAGGAAACAGAGGGAATCCCTACACAAAAGAAGGAAATTTGGGAAGAATGATTAAGCTAGGAGAGGAAACTAGGTGCTGTGGCTTGCTGCTAGCATGGCAAGTGCCTCTCAAAGCATCAGTGTGCACACATCCCAGGATAGCTGACATTCCTGGGGGAGCAGGGCTCCTGGGATGTCCCAGGGGCTCCGGGGATGGAGGCTCTGAGGGGTCAGGTGAAGAACGGAGTGGGATGAAAACAGCGAATGCCTTTACATGCCAGCCTGGGAAGTGCTTGCACCTGGGTGACATCAAGGTGATTTATGAGGGAAGCCCAATTAAGGCCACTGGAAGCCGTTTTTCCTGGGAGGAATGATGACAGGAGCAGAGCTTGCTGGCTCCTGCAGCCTCCTGTGGGCGCCTGCCCGGCGCTCTGAGCCTCTCCTTGCAAGAGAGAGCCCACAACAAGCAAACACACCTCTGACCCATTTTTCCCGTCCCATCCATCCCCTCCGTGGTGTCAGAGGAGCTGCTTGCCCTTCCCAGGGCTCTCCGCCCTCGGAATTCCAGGGGAGGGAAGCTGTGGGGCTTCAGCGCTGCCTTTAATCACGATTATTCAGGGGAATAGTTTGACCTGGTGGTGAACACGGGCTCATACTTCAGAGGTGACTTGGCTGTAGCCCTCACAGGCTTTGGGGAAGTGGGAAAAGAGATAAGAAGATGAGGAGGAGCTGGAAAACAGGCCCTCATTATCACTTGCACCAGGACCAGGCAGCATTGCTTGAGGCACTGATGAAACCACTCAGCTTCATCTGCAGCTTTGTCCTGCCAAGCCATGAGCTCACCAGGAGGAATAAATTCATCCAGAGCCCCCTCCACAGCCCATTCCTGACCTTTTGGAGAGCAGCATCCCACCGGATCGGGGGTGTCACATGAGCAAAGACACTGGAGAATCTCCACAGCACAGCTGGTGTCCCACCTTGGGCACTGCCAACCCTTCCCCTGCCACCCTTCCCTGAGTGCCACACTGGTCAGAACCCATTTCACCCCACCCTACTGCCTTCAGGGTGGGCTTGGCTGCTCCAGCGCAGCTCAGAGTCCCCAGGCTCAGCCCCCATCACCCTCCCGTACACGGATTCAGGATTCCGAGACCTTGACCCTGCCTGGAGCAACCCTGGGATCTGGAAGGGGGAGTGGCTGTGGTGTGTGGAGGCTTGGGTCAGGTCAGAGCACGCTCCTGGCCCCAGGTCAGTGATGGATGGACACGCCAGGCCCCAGCCCAGGGGTTATCTCAGCTATTTGGGTTATTCCAGGCATCCACCTTATCTCAGTGTTCTCCGTGATCCTGGATTGTGGAGAACAGGTTCCATCCCCACAGCCCTCAGACTTTAATTTTAGCTGCTCCTTTTCTCCTCATCATCAGGGAAGGAAGGGGAGGAACTAAGATGTCCCTGTCCATGGCAGGGGGGGTGGAATGAGATGATCTCTAAGGTCCGTTCTACCCCAAACCATTCTGGGATTCCCTGAATCCATCAATTCCCTGTGGGCTTTGAACAGGGAGTTGCAGTTATCCCTGCAGACTGGAAAAGTCAGGTGAGGCACAGTGGGAGCCCACAGAGGAAGGGAGATGGGCTTGTGATGCTGATCCCCCTCTCTCTTCTACTTTATGCATCCTAAAAAACCCATTTCCCCTGATCCTTTAGGCTGGGGATGGTACCTGGGCTCTGGTCACTGCTCCCCATCAGTCTTTTCCAACTAGAAGCCTTTCAAAGGGAGACGTTCTCCCTTCCCTACCCCTGGATATCTTTCCCAAAAGCACAGGCTGCCTCCTGGATGGTCACAGGATCATGAACAGGAGCACAGAGGCTCCAAGGCTGTCTGGGGTCCCTTTGGGTTTCGCCTCTGTGGCCAGATTCTTGGATATCTCACGGGGAGTGATTCATGGCTGGGCCTTTCTCCGTGGCAGGGGTTTGTATAACAGCTCCCTGCGACGCATAATAAGCGCTGAGTGAGTGATGAATTCTTCCCTCACTTGGGATATTTATAGCTTTTTCTCTTGCTCCTCCAGCAAGTCACCTATTTTCGCACGGCTCGTGGGCGCTCCGTGTCAGCGAGGCTCCAGCTCGTCACTGAGGCTGGGCGAGACTGGCCAGAGGCTCCCGAGTTTCTCAGGGCTGGGGTGGTGCATTTTAAGATCCCCTTGTGTGCGAAATCAAGCTGAAAGCCACGAGAACACACAGTTTCCTCTTTATTATGGGTCACGTTTCCCATCTGCTCCTCCCCAGACGGGTGGGCTCGCGTTTTCCTCCTCGCTTTGCACGGGAGCTGGCTCTCAGTATCCTGTTGTGGATTCTCTGGGATCACCTCGATTGGGATCATCTCTATTGGGATCATCTCTCCCAGGGTGTACCAGCTCTGACCAAACCAGGTGGGATGAGATCCAGAGCAGATGGTGTGGGTTTGTCACCACCCTCGTGGTCACACGTGACGTGGACTAACATGGATTTTCACCAGGAAAATTATTATTATTACTTACTCCCATGTCCCAGAAATGTGTCTGGATACTTGTTTTCACCTGGAGGGCTCAGGAAAGGGGAGCAGGTCATGAACTAAGCTGCCAAGGTGTCCATCCATCCCTCCCTCCATTCCTCCCTCCATCCCTCCCTTCCTCCATCCCTTCCTCCATCCCTCCCTCCATCCCTCCCTCCATCCCTCCACCCATCCCTCCACCCATCCCTCC
>VZRV01008914.1:85947-112477 GCA_013398115.1 Falcunculus frontatus | reverse complement strand
ACTACAATTTTATAAATATAAATATAAATTATAATTTTTATATATAAATGTCCTGCAGGAGGTTCTGCGGCTGATGAGGGGCAAATTCTCAGCTCTTTGGGCTCTTTGCATCACAGCCCCGTGATGAAAAACGGGCAGCACCTCAAGAGAGGTGCCAGAATCTGCAGGGAAAACTGGCAGGGGATGATTTGATGCCATCCTTGCCACCTCATTCCCAGTCTGAGCTATTCCGGAGCAGCTGGAAGTCCCAGAAGGAACGCAGCAGGTCCCAGGAGCTGAAGAAGCAGAAGTCTCCCCATCTCTCTGGGACCACCAGAGAGGCCATTCCTGGGAGAGAAGGCCCTGTCTGGATGCACAGCGAAGGCTGAAGGCCATTTCTTCTGGAATTGTGGCTGTGGATGGGGAACAAGCAAGCACAGGCTCCAAGGAGGAATTTAGGAAGAAATTCCTGGCTGTGAGGGTGGGGAGGCCCTGGCACAGGGTGCCCAGAGAAGCTGTGGCTGCCCCTGGATCCCTGGAAGTGTCCAAGGCCAGGTGGGAGCAGCCTGGGATAGTGGAAGGTGTCCCTGCCCATGGTAGGGGTGGCACTGGATGCGCTTTAAGGCCCTTCCAACCCAAACCATTCTGGAACTCTGCGATTCCGTGAGGAACGGTGTGTGGGTCGTGGGTTGTTACTTTTGGTGTTCATTTCTCCCCAGCACCCACTGTCCTCTTCCCAAGCAACCAGGTGTTTTCCAAGGATTATCGGGAAGAGCGTGGTCCACGCCGTGAGGACGGAAACCTGCAGCACTGACACTCCCTCTGCAGCCTCTGGAGATTTCCACCAGGCAGAGGAAGGGTGGGGAAGCTGCCGAGGAGCTGAGAGGGCCCCCTTTGTCAGGGAGGGCCTTTCCCAGGGGCTACTTAAACATTAACCAGCACAACAATGGCCCCGTGTTCCCAGTCCCCACTGCCACCTCCGGGTGGGGGGACTGCAGAGTCCTGAGCTGCTCCCAGCCCCGCAGACGGTGTCCTGGTGGCCTCTGTGCCACCCCTCTGTCCGCAGGCAGCCCGCAGGTGTGGGGTCAGGGGGTTGGGACGGGTGGTTGATACCCCTCTTGCGGCTGTAACTTGGCTACAGGGTTTCAGAGAGCTCAGAAATGAAGCCTGGAGCTGCTGGGGAGCTGAACCAAGGCACTCAGCCAGCCCTGATGCAGCTCTGGTGCCCACAGCACACCAGGAGGGCCTGGATCTGCAGGAATCTCCCATCCCTCAACCTTCAACCCCTTTCCCCACCTTTCCCCAACACCCATTTTTTTTTTCCAGGGACAATCCTGCAGGTTTAGCATCTTTCCCAAGGGGATCTGAGAATCACACCCGTCCCAACTGGTTTTTGAAGCCTAGGGAGTAAGAAGAATGCTGGCAATTTCCTTTTGTCCCTGTGGAAAAGAAGTCTGGGGCAAGGTGGGTGATGTGACCAAGGTTAGGCAGGAGTCTAAGAAAACCTGCATTTAGGCCCAGCTTTGCATCCTGCTCTCCTCCTGGCAGCAAAATACAGACTTGAAAGCAATGCCAGGTGGGATCAGGAGTGCTGGGAGCGCCTGTTTCCCCAGTCCCCATCTTTTGGGAATGCTCCAGCACCACAGGATCACGAGAACCTTTGTCAGCTGAGAGCAGCTCAGCCCAGCTGCAAAATTCGGGTACTGATGGGCTGAGCGATAAAAATAATCCCAGAATCCCAGAAAGGTTTGGGTTGGAAAAGACCTTAAAGCCCATCCCATTCTAGCTCCTGCCATGGGCAGGGACACCTTCCACTGTCCCAGGGTGCTCCAAGCCCTGTCCAACCTGGCCTTGGACACTGCTCTGGGCTTCTCTGGGCACCCTGTGCCAGGGCCTGCCCACGCTTTTATTATTTATTTATGGGTTTTATCACTATTTCTTAATAAAGATATGTATTATAGTATCGTTAATATGAACACTCATTAGAATTCCTACCTATTATATTATTCCCAACAATAAATAAGGATGACTAATAATAAATGAGAAGAATCTAATCTGTGGGCTGATGAAGAGCTGGCTCAGATGCTCTCTGCCCTCCTCACCAATCCCCGTTGTGCTTCCAGCATTTTGGGAAGCTGTGGGATGCCATCAGTCAGGGAGGGAGGACAGGGGGTCATTCTGGTCACCTGAGGGGTGTCCAGGCTCCAGAACTCACCCTCCAGTAGTGTTTTAATGTCATTGCTGGAGAGTCTGATGGGCTTTGTGAGCTTTCGTCCCTGAAATCTCACACCGCTGTCTGAGGGAAGCAAACACAGGCTAAGCTGAAATAAACAGAATGGTTTATTAGAGCAAATATTCCTGGGCTGAGCTCTCCATATTTCACCATCCTCATGCTGAAATGTCTCAATTCTGCTCTGCCAGTCCAGCATGAGCCTTTTTTTTTTCTGTATGGAGTGTGTGCAAAGTGCTTAAAGTGCCTCACAGCAGCGGCCTTCTGCTGCTCACACAAGTTCCGGTGATTTGGGGTAATTCCCCAAGAAGAGGCTCCAGGATGGAGCTGCCTGAAGCAAAGCAAACAACACTTGAACCGCTGTGGGATTCTTTTCTTTCTCCCGGCAGTGATTTCTAGGCCGTTTTTAGGCGATGGTCATCCTCAGCCCACCCGAAATTTAGCCAAGAAGCACCCGGTGCTGCGCAGTAGCCGCCACGCTCCGAGGATCCAGCGCCCTCCGGATTGCATTAACCGGGATGATCCTTTTAAAGATCCTTGCTCGGGAAGCAAATCCCATTTGAAATAAAGCAGAGGGATTTAGCTTAACGAGGCAAAGCCAGGGAAGAGAGGGAGAAGGAGCTGTGTGGCTGATGCAGCACGAGGCGAGGCAGAGCCTGCAGCTGAGGGGCTCCTGGCGTGGAGGAGACGTTGGGAAGCTGCGTGCATGGAAAAGTGGGATCCACCGAGCTGGTGAGGCTCCTTCATCCACGGGAGCGCTTGGAGATCACTCAGCAGCCCTCCTTGGTGGCCTTCAGAGAGGGGCGTCTGCCAGGGACCAGCGGAGGAGCAGCAGGGCTCACACCGGTGTCTCACCTCTGCTCATTCCCGTCCTGACCCCATCTCCCGCTGCTCCCAGCCCTGATCCATCCTCTTCTGCCGTTTGGAATGTTCCAGGTCCTTCTCAGCTGATGCAGCCCCTCGACTGCTCTTCCTCCCGTGCAGGGGCAGCATCCTTGGGCACTGCCACTGTCCCCAAACCTCCCGCTGGGGACGCTCTCTAGCTGTCGGGCCGCTCTGCTCGCCCAGGGAGGTGGCTCAGCCCCCATCCATCAGGGCCAGCGCTGCCCTGGGGCGCCGCAAGGTCAGCAGCAGCCCCTTGGTGCGATGTTCTCATGACAACCGGCCCGAACGCCGCCTCCCCGGCGCTGACAGAAGCGCTCTCCGGCCAGCAGGACAGGCTGCTCCGAGGAGGATGTCCGGGAGCTTCTCTGGCCACAGGGCACAGCCCCTCCCGTCCCTTCCCCTCGGGAGAAATCCCCGCTCCACGGCTCTGTGGGAGGGTGTAGGTCCGGCTGCAGGGTCACACACAGCCCCTCGAACCCTCAGCCCTAACCCTGGCAGCTGTTTCTGTTCCCCCACTACAGGGAAAGGAGAACCAGGAGGAAAGCCCCCCCAGCTCCACGCGGTGCCCAAAGTCCAGCTCCCCTGACACACAGCTAAGCCCATGGACACAGTGTCAGCGTGTACACCTCCGTGCCAGCTGGAAAATCCCCAAAAATCAGCTGCTGTCAGGTGGGATTGGTGAGGACAAGTCCCTTCAAGCTGAGGAAGGCGTGGGCACTGCTGGGCTTTCAGATCCATGAAAGCAGGAGGAGGACACGGTGTCCCACGGAAAACGGGGCCAGAGGATGGCCGGGAGCATCTTCAGGAGCACGGGACCGTGTGGCAGAGGGACAGGAGCCCGTCGGTGATGCTCTGTGTGAGGAAGGAGCCCGTGGGGAGCTGCGGGAGGCTCCCCGCAGGGGCAGGGGGCAGCTGAGCAATCCACAACTCAGTCCTGGAACGCCACGGTCCAGCTCGGCTCCAAAGGAGTTCTGAACCTTGGGAGCAGCTCAGCAGCTGCAGCGCTGGCTAAGCCTTGAGGTTCACAGAATCACGGAATCTCCTGAGCTGGAAAGGATCCACAAGGATCCAGTCCAACACCCCCGGCCCTGCACAGACACCCCAACAATCCCACCCTGTGCATCCCTGGGAGCGGTGTCCAAACTCTCCTGGAGCTCTGGCAGCCTCGGGGCCGTGCCCATTCCCTGGGGAGCCTGGGCAGTGCCCAGCACACTCTGGGGGAAGAACTTTTCCCTGATATCCAACCTAAACCTGCCCTGACACAGCTCCAGCCGTTCCCTGGCTCCTGTCACCCTTCAGAGCTCCCACCCCGATCCCGCAGAGCAGACACCACATCCCCTCACCCAGACACTGCGCACCCCACAAACCTCAGGCAGGGTGAGAACACCCCAAGCCCTTCCAAGTCTCACTTTCACAAGTCAGGCTCATCGTTTCCCCTCTGGCTGCCTTGTCATCATTTCAAAAAAAAAAAAAAAAGAAAAAAAAGAAAAAGTGATTTACCAGCCAGCTCCACCGCTCCCCTCCGAAATGTCACCCTGGGTTTCCTGTGTCAGCAGCCACCCAGGAGCAGAGGCAGCCTCGAGCTCTGTCTGCAGCATCCTGTTCCCCAGTGGTGCTTTAACCCCTGCAGACCTGGCTCTCTGCCACCGACACCGCTCGCCCGAGGCCACCCGTTTAAAAAAAAGCCACGCTGAGCAAAAACGGGAACTTTCCCTCTGCGTGATCGCCCCCTTAACGTGGATTTAAAATCAGAGGAGGTGGTAGAACAAAATTCCCCCCCCTCCAAAAAGTGTCGTCCTCTCTCACACACAGCAGCAGAGATGCAGAGACATCGAGTGACCTGCAAAAGGGCTCGGATTTCATTAAACAGCAAATTATGGCTGTCCCCCATGTCCTAGCGGGCTGCCACGTGACAGAGCCGCGACACTGGATCCTCAGCAGGTCATTCCTCTGTCCCCTGGGCTCCTCTCCCTGGGACGGCAGCAGGAACCTCCTTCCAACCGCATAAACGCAGCGCAGATATTGAGAAATAAGCAGAACACTGGGGTTTTGTATTTTGTTTTGTTTTGGTTTTTTTATCAGGCCCTTTCCTTGTATAAATAATTTATTTCAGTTCACAGCATTATGTCTGCATCTTTTTTTTTTAAAAAAAAAAAAAAGGAAAAGAGGAAAGACAGGAGGAACAGAGACCGACGGACGATGGCGAGGGCAGGACACGGGCAGCGGGATAGCGCGGATGGGGACACGGCAAAGGGACCGGGGGAAACGAGACCTGCCAAAAAACCCAGGCCGTTCATCATTTGGGAAGATGCACAACCTCGCAGAGAGCCCAGACAGGAGCTGCTCTGCTGGGGCCCCTCTCCTTGCAGCCCACCGAGGGCGATGCTCGTCTTCACACGGGGTGGGGGGGGTGAGGGAAACCGGGTGCTGGAAGGTTACGGAAATACCACGGGAGCTGGGAGCTGCTCGTTGGAAAAGTCTCTTTAATTATTGCAGGAAGCAGAGTGGCTGGCGAGGGCCCGGGCACCGCGTCCCACCCGGCTCAGCTGAACCTCCCAGGGCTCTGCCATCTCTCCAAGGAGATGGAACAAACTCCCAGCAAGGACCCAGCTCCATAAAAACGGCCTTTCCATGCCAGCGTTTGCTAAGCCAAGGCCAGCCAGGAGGTAAAACCCACCACGAACAGCCTGCACGTGTCATTCCTCAAACCTGATCCCTCTGGAGCTGCTGGGGTCCACACAGCTTGTACGTTTCGCCTCTCGAACGGGCCGCTCTCCCAAAAAACGGGTTAATACATGTGGCTTCTGTGGCATCAAAAATAAATAATTATTTTCTCTCTCTCTCTCTCACTCGACAGCAAATACCGAAGTGTTGGAGGTGAAGACAAAGCAGGGAAACCCGAGGAAGCGGGAAGAGAGCCACCTGAACGGATGGGACCAGCCCACACAAGTCGGGACTCGCGCCGGGAACTCGAACCCCGCAAGAGGAGGAGAAGAAACACAACTCGGCTGCAACGTTTGTTTCCCAACAAACCCCTCCCCCCAAAAAAAAAAGCGGTTTGGAAGGTGCTCGTCGCTTCGAGGGGAGAATCAACTCCCCGAAACCCCAAGGGCATTTTGCTTTTGTCTGCTCGGTGCTGTCCCCTTGGCTGCCCCGGGAAGGGGTTTGCTGGTGTAAAATCACCAGAAAATCCTGCCTGCCTCCAAATTCAGCGTATTTGGCCGCTGAGGGCTGCCTGCTTCAGCTCAGTGGGAAGGCAGGACCCCGGAGAGCCGGATCCCAGGCTAAAACACCGACAGCAAGTGGATTTTGGTGCCCAGCCACATACAGGTACCAAAATGTTCACCCGCAGGAGGAGGCGGCCAGGCCTGACCCTGCCCGGGAGGCTCTGCAGGCAGAGCTTGCTCATGTGGCTGCTGGGGGAAGTGAGGGGCTCCGAATCGGGTTTAAATCTTTATTAAAAACCTACCACAGCCCCTCCATGCCTCTTCACCCCCTGCCGTTTTCCCTTTCCAGCTGAGATTTTGTGCAGGCTTTGACCATTTCTGTCTGTCCGTCCTGCCATGACCCTCCCCCCCCCCGACTTGGCCTCCTGCCCCACTGCAGAGCAGCACCCCAGCAGTGGCCAGAACCCCAAACTCTGCTGTTTTTTTTGGGGGGGGGGTGGTTTCCGAAGTAACCCCTGGTTTGGATCGCCTCAAACGCCGCACCTGGGAGCAGCCTGTGCGTGGGGACAATGCACACCTGCGGGGGGCTTTGCTGCAGGAGGTGACACCACCGAGCCTTTGAGAAATGGGGGACCTGCACAACCCCCCCCCCCAGCGCTTCCAGCAGCGTTCACCCCAAACCCTTAGGTGGTTTTTTTTTCCTTTTTTCACCCTTTTTTCTTAAGCAAAGAGCTCAAATCTCTGCACCATTCAGCAGCTGCTCAGCACCCCCGTGTCGCATCCTCCCCCCCACCCCAAAGGCTGCCCGTCCTTGCTCCACACCCTAAAAACACCAGCCAGGGTGGGTGGGTGTCCCCTCACCCATTACTCCCAGCCCCCCAAGACATTTTCTGCTGGTCCAACCCCTCCCCTCCAAGCTTTCAACACCCCTTCCCACCGCCACCCGCGGGGGAGGGATCCAGGGATGCGGGGATGCAGGGATAAGGGCTGCGAGCCCCCTCCCCGCTGACCTTGCCGAGCCACGGAGCATCCGCACCCCCCGCAGCACCAACCCCCCGCCCCAAAACGCATGTGGGGGACTGGCATCGACACCCCCTCGCCCCAAAATGCCCACGGTTAGAGATCCAAAAGCACGCTGGGCTCCGCTCGAACGCTCTTCAACAGGGTCCTGCCCTGTTGGTTCCCCGACACACAAAGGCTCGGTGGTCCCGGAGGATGGAGGCGGGGGGATTCATCCCGTTTTTCCATGTTTCCAGCCCAAGGGAGTCCGGATCAGACCCTCGGGAGCGGTGGGAGAGGGGAGCTCCGGGATCTGGGCTCGGCTGGCGGGAGCCGCTTTGTTATCACCACTATTGTCTGTCCTTCGGGGAAGGAGGGACGAAAACGAAGAGGGAAAAAAAAACCAAAAAGAAAAAAAAAAAAGGAACGATGAAACCCAAAAGAATCGCTTTGGTTCTGTCTCCCCCTCGGTTCCTTTGTCTGCTCCCCCATCGCTCCCCTCCTCGGCGGGGCTTCTACCGCTTCTTCTTCTGCTTGAGGGACTTCCTGCGCTTGAGGATCATCTCGTAGAGCTTGTCCATGCCCTCCGTCAGCCCCTCGCCGATGATGGCGCAGGCGGGCTGGATGTGGTAGGTGGTGGAAGGGGTCAGCTCGTGGAGGGCCAGCTGCTTCTCGATCTCGGCCACCGGCAGCGATTTGGGCAGGTCCTGCTTGTTGGCGATGACCAGCAGCGGGGTGCCCTGGTTCTCCGCGAACTTGGTCACCTTGTGCAGCTCCGTTTTGGCTTCCTCCAGCCGGTCCACGTCCACTGAGTCCACCACGTAGATGATGCCATCGGTGCAGCGGCTGTAGGACTTCCAGAGCGGGCGCAGCTTCTCCTGGCCGCCCACGTCCCAGAAGTGGCAGCTGATGCCCTTGGCCGTCCCGTTGCTGAGCCGGATCTTCTCCGTGTTGAAGCCGATGGTGGGCACGGTGTTGACGAACTCGTTGAACTTGAGGCGGTAGAGCACCGTGGTTTTGCCCGCCGAATCCAGGCCCAGCATGACGATGTGCAGGGACTGGAAGGCGGAGATGTTGGAGGAGATGTTCCCCATGGCCACGGCTCGGGGCCGCGCTCACAGCCCCGCGCCCATCCCCGCGCCGCCGGCCCGCAGCGGGGGCACGGCTCGGGGCGGCGGAGGGAGCCGGGATCGGGGATCGGGAACACGCAGCTCGGCTCCACGCGGCGGGACTGCCGACCCTCGCCCCGCCCAGCAGGAGGAGGAGGAGGGAAAGGAGGAGGAGGAAGAGAAAGAGGAGGAGAGGAGGAGGGGCCGCGCCGCCGCCTTCCCCCCGCTCCGCCCCGCGTCCTGCCCGCATCGCCCCTGCCTGAGCTCTGGGCTTCACCTGCTCCTGTCTGGGCTTCACCTGCTCCTGTCTGAGCTTCACCTGCTCCTGTCTGAGCTTCACCTGCCCCTGCCTGAGCTCTGGGCTTCACCTGCTCCTGTCTGAGCTTCACCTGCCCCTGCCTGCGCTGCTGCTCTTCGGGGAACCCCGGGAACGCCATCCCCCTGTGCTGGAAGCTTGGTTATATCTTTACGTTTGTCATCGTGACCGACTGCAGAAAGCAGTAAAAAAACCCCTTAAAAATAGTAACCAAGCCAAGGTGTGGCTGCTCCACCCCTGGAAGTGTCCAAGGCCAGGTTGGACAGGGCTTGGAGCAATCTGGGACAGTGGAAGGTGTCCCTCTTCATGGCAGGGGGTGGAACTGGAAGAACTTTAAGGTCCCTCCCAACCCAAACCATTCTGGGATTATCCATTGCATGTGAGACACCAGGAGTGACTTCCCACTGCACCAGAAGCTGCTCAGGCACAGCTCTCCAGGGACACCTGGCACCAGCGATGATTCGAGCAGGGAAGCAGGAGAGCAATGTGGAGCACGTGCGTCCCTTGCAGCTGTCACCGTGTCCCAAAGCAGAGAGATGCCACCAGGGGAAAACCTCACTTGTGCTGCGCTGGATGCAGGGCTGGGCTGGCACTAATGCTCATTGCTGCTATTAATCCTTTAGGATCTCGTATTTGGTAAAGGTTGTGAGTGTCCTCGAGCCCTGTTAAAGCTCCCGAGGTCTCCACGGCCGGACAGCCCCCAGGGCCCTGAGCCATGGAATTTCTGTCCCAGTTACTCATAGAAAGGACCTGAAAGACCCACTTCCAACTAAAGATCCAATTCTACCCCCCTGCCATGGGTGGGGACACCTTCCACTGTCCCAGGCTGCTCCAAGTCCTGTCCAACCTGGCCTTGGACACTTCTAGGCAGCCACAGCTTCTCTGGGCCCCCTGTGCCAGAGCTGTTGCTTTTGTTTCTGCTCTTGCTCCCGAGCCAGGGTAGTCACTACAATATCACCCATTCCCTCTTTGACAGCGTTCGTGAAATAAATACCGACTCCATGTGACAGCTGAGCCAGAAAGCCCCAGAGAACTGCACTCTGGGGCAGGAGACAGATACTGCTCTTAAGATGCTTCCACCCCTCAGCGTGCACTGAGGATTTGTCGGGCTGGAGCAGGATCACTTCTCACATTCATATTTCACCCCGAGGATGCGTGTGGAGGCTTTGCATGGAGATAAGGCTACCTATTAACACATGCCATCATTAAAAATAAAATACATGCAGCTCGCTTCTGCAGCCCTCAGAGGTGACACTGGGCACAGTTTTGTGGGAATCACCACGTGGTGACAGCGGGAAAAGCGCAGGGAACTCTGGGCCCGGCATCATGCAGGTGGGAGAAACGCTCCTTAAATACTCCTTGGCACGTGTGAGGCAGAACTGCCGATCCAAACTCGAGGCACGGACACTGGATGGGCTGGAAAGTGGAAATATTTTGTGCACCAGGGCTGTCCTAGGCTGATCCTTGAGCTGGTGTGAGCTCAGGCTTTACTCTGCCACCATGCCGCCAAAGAAATGAGGTTCTGAGAGCTGTAAGTGATCACCTGACTCCAGGACCCGGAGCATTAAAGAGGAATTAAAAAATGCCAGAAATAGAAGAATAGGGTCATATCTATGAGCAGCAGATCTGCCACTGGCACTGCTCTCATCTCCTCTGCCTGAATCGCTCCAGCCAAAGCTTCCTTAAAGGCTGCTGTGAGGGATAATCCCAAAGCAAGGGCATCCCGGGCTGCTCCCAGAATTAGTGGCTAATCTGTGTGCAGTAGGCTGGGATTTAGGAATTTGCCTTCGGGCTGGGAGCCCGTGCTCGGGGCCGGGAGTGCAGGAGATGCTGTTTCAGCTCTCGGTGTTGTGCCAGATAGCGCTCCCCAGGGAATTCCAACCCTCCTTCCCTCCCTCCTCCTTCATCTCGCTGCTGAAAACAGCTTTGAGCCTCAAGAAAAGCCACGCAGGCCACCAAAATTCCTTTCCCCGCCATCCAAGGTCTAAAGGGGAGACTTCCCTCCCGCGCACCCCTCGGTTTTTTTTTTTCACGCCGGTTCTAAATAAAGGCGAGATTAGATCGCCAGGCTGATCAAACTTGGGGATGTTCTCCAAACCGGCCTGAGATGACACAATCCCAAGGGGATGGAGATAAACGGGAGTGGTGAATTCTGCTGCAGCTAATGCCAGCTATCCATAAATAAGCTGGTAAAACCTACGCGGAATATTAAGCGCAGGAATAACAGCGTTAATCGCAGCTGAGAGGAGTCTGCCAAGTCCATCCGGCGGCAAATTTAGGGAGAGGAAACCCATCTTTTCCATAAGCCTCTCCCTGCTTTTCCTCCCCCATCCCCGCCCTTCCCCTCCCATCAAGGTTAAGCAGCCAAGGTTAAAGGCAGCATTAGCATCTAAATGTGCGTCTGAGGATGTGACAAAGGGACCGCGGCTGGTCCCCAACACTTCGCTCAGGCAGCGCCAAGACTGTTGCTGCCATAGTAACTGTTTTCAGACATGGCAATTATTTCTTCCCAGCTTTCCCCCATCCCATCTCCCTTCCCCCAGCTAATCTTGCGTTTCCAACGATCTTTTTTTAAATTCTTTATAATTTTTTTTTTTTGCCTTTTTTTGGGGGGCGAAATACAAAGGGCCCCCGGAGTCCAGAGCTAAGGGAGGGATGCTCCCCGCGCTTCCGCGGCCGAGCAGGGATTATCCCTAATAGCGATTTCTAATCCGCATCCAATTAGCCCTTCATCACCCGGGCAAAGTGAAACCTTGGAGCAGCAGCTCTGCCAAATCTCGTGACCTCCAGAGGGGGGAAAACCGGTTTGCAGGGAGCATCCCAACTCTTGGGAGCACGCAGGATCCTCTCTCCCTGCACTGCTCCTTCCTTCTTTGTCCCAGTCCGCCGCCTTTTGTTTCTGCGTTCAGGGCAGAGACACCAGCCCGAACAAAGCGAACGGGCCGGCGCTGTAATCAGGGCTGCCCCCATTCCTGGGGATCGCGGGGATAATTCATGGAATGACTAATGCCTGGGATGCGGGAACAGCGCTGAGCTGCCACAGCTGCGGCGGCACCTCTGGAGCAGCCCCTGGTGGGACAAGGCACGGAATTGGGGTCTCCAGCTGGTTTAGGGGGGCTTCTCCCCTCTTCTCCCAGCGTTTTGGGGATGAGCCCTGTCCAAGGAGATGCTTTCTCGGGAAAGGCAGCAATGTCTAACACCGTGTTGGGAACTCTCATCCCAGTTTGGGAGCCCGGAAAGACCTTGGGGAGGCTTTTGGGGGTCAGCGCCTGTCGTGGTCAGCTTCCTCTCCTTCTTCCCTTCATCCACTCTCTTCTTTTCCAAGCACTTTCCAGCCCACTCGCTGGATAACGAGGCCAGGTACTGCAGGATCACTGAGGGCTGAGGAGCCCGGGAATCCCACGGGAGCCTTTGGGATGTTAGCCCCGAGGGAAGAGAGCACCGCGGCTTTAACGGGACTCCTTCCTCCCGGGAAAGGCAGCGCTGGGTTCCGCGGGGCTGGGTGACACAGCCGGGCGCGGGGTGAGTGAGGAGAGACAGACGGACACTGCATATTTAACACCAGATTATCCCTCTGAGTGCTCCGTTCCCAGCAGTTTCTCCAGTGGTCTCTGAAGCCGGCCTCCCGTGGGTGTTTTCGTGGGCTTTGTCTCACCCTCCAGCACTCAACCCTGCACTGGGAGGATTCCTTGGAGCAGGTCCCTCCATCCCCACCCACTCCTTCCCAGAGCTCCCGGGATAAACACCAAGCTCTGGTGGCTCAGAGGTGTCTCCAGGGGTGGATGGAGGATGGAAAGACGTGCTGGAGGGGTGATAAAAGCGGCATCATAGAGGAGAAAGGACTAAATCCACAGAGCTCCTAATGCAGGAGTGAGAAATAATCCGTCCATCTGCAGCGCAGCAGCGGCTCAGCTCCTTTTAGTGACCTCAGATGCCTCCTCAGGCCAAGCAAAGTCCTCCAAGGATCAGCTAAAAGCTGACTTTTACAGCCCCAGCCCTAGGAAACACCGGAATGGCTGCACACGCGGGAGGAACAAACTCTTCCTCCAAAAGAATTGGTGTCAAAAAAGCCTTTCCAAGGCAGCCCCAAACCCTCCAGGAGTGGAGGCAGCTGGAGGAGCTCAGGAGCAGGGCAGGTGTGTATTGGAATTTTTGGTGTTGTGGATTTGGGGGGTTTTTTTAAGTCCATGAATTCACACAAAGACGTCATGGAGCTTTAAAAGCTTTTATCCTTCTCAGCATCCTGGGGCAGAATGCCGTGGCTCGCTGATTTTTGCTGGATAAAGAGGTGTGAAAACTGCCTGGAAATGTCCTCTGCGAACTCCCACAGCCCAAGCACGGCCTCGCAGTTAATCTCTGGTGGGTTAGGCTGGGATTTTCACCAAAAATCTCTGGTCTTGTGCTTTGCTTTCACTGCAGCCTCAACTCTGCTCATCCCTTTTTTTTTCCCTGCCAAGCCATGAAATTGGGCAGGAGGAACAAACCATGTGCGTGACTGGAGCAGGCGGGGACAAAAACAGCGATCTCGCTGCCTTTGTTCCCGGGATTTGCCGAGGTGAGGGCACCGGGAGGGGACACGGGGCTGCCTCACACTCTGGGTCCAGCCGAACAGCATTTCTGTTTCTCCCCTAAACATCCAGGTCTGGATGTCTTAACTGGCTCCTTGGATGCTTGGAATAAAATCCTGTTGCGTGGAGAGTGAGAAAAAGGAGGATTTCTTCCTGTGATCATTTTAGGGGTTGAGGTTTCAGCAGCTTTTAGGGTTTATCTGCTGCATCTGGGACTCCACGGGAGTCCCAAATTCCCTGCTGCCCTCAGAAGGGTGCCAAGGAATCACAGAGTGATTTAGGCTGGGAAAGGTTTGTAAAATCATTGAGTTCAACCGTGACAGGCTGAAATTCTTCCCTGTGAGGGTGGGGAGGCCCTAGCACAGGGTGCCCAGAGCAGCTGTGGCTGCTCCCGGATCCCTGGAAGTGTCCAAGGCCAGGTTGGACGGGGCTTGGAGCAGCCTGGGATAGTGGAAGGTGTCCCTATTAAAATCATCTCGTTCCACCCCTTTCCACGGGCAGGGACACCTCCCACTGTCCCAGGTTGCTCCCAAGTCCCGTCCAACCTGGCCTCCCTCATTCCTGTCCTGAATAATTCTGGATGATAATCACCCCTTCCTCCCGTGGCAAAATTCCTGACCGAAGAGGTCTCGCCTGGGGAAGGAGCCGGCCATGCAGACTTCACCCTATAATTTTCCCATGACACTCTGTCCCAAGCCAAAAAGAGAAAAAAAAGAATAAAGGAAAGTGGATTAGCCCTGCTGTCGGTGATAAGCAGAGGAGGCTTAGAAAAACCCTCAATTTCCGAGCACCCATTCCCAGGGCAGTAAATCTTGGAGCCTTCCGAGCTGCAAGCACCGCGGAGAGAGGGAAAGCATGGCGCTGCTGGAGATTTAGGGGCCGTGAATCACCCGGGGCTCACCAGCATCTCAAATTGCCTCCTCGGGTGATCTGAACCACAGATTTCTGCTTAGCCCCCCAAAATGTCAGAGCACTTTATCTGCTGCCTGTCCTTTTTTATTTCCTGGCTGCTGGGTTGGGTTTTTTTCTGCCTTAAAGGCGCGGCTCCATGGCCAGAGGGGGGAATCCAGCTCGGCGCTGTTCGGCAGGTGCAGGGTTGTTGGCAGCTACTCAGCTGGAGCCTGATTTAGGGAAAAAAATGCCCCAGGATCAAGGAGAAGGTCAGATCTCAGCTTCTAATCCACACCTGACCTTTCCGAGGCATCCCCAAATTCCCTCTGCAGCAACAGCCTCAAGGCTGGAAGGATGAGGCTTGTCCAGGGCTGGCTGGGGACAGGGAGAATCCCTGCTGTCCCCCGGGGGCTGTGGGCAGAGAGGGGGAGGGGACAGCCCGGTTTCAAGCTCTTCAGAGCAGTTATTTACCCAGCTGGAGAGGGGAAGGGTTATTCCTCGCCGGGCAGAGGGAATGCGGTATCCTGGCTCATCCAGGTGGGAGGGAAGGGCTGCCTGATCCTTGCTTTCCTCGGACAGGCAGAGCTGTGACTGCAGCATCGAATTCTGGCTCCAGCATGGGGAGACGTCAGAGCACATTCCAGTGCCTAAACAGGCTCCAAGAGAGTGGGAGATGGACGAGTTTGGGTTTCTGAGAAGGGCCTGGAGTGTCAGGATAAGGGGGAATGGAAGGAATTGTCCCCTGTGAGGGTGGGGAGGCCCTGGCACAGGGTGCCCAGAGAAGCTGCCCCTGGATCCCTGGCCGAGTTGGAAGGAGCTTGGAGCTACCTGGGACAGTGGAAGGTGTCCCTGCCCATGGCAGGGGTGGAATGGGATGAGTTTTAAGGTCCCTTCCAACCCAAACCATTCTGGGATTATTTTTATTCTGTGAAGTTGTGCCCAAGCCTCTGGAATCTGTGGAATCACTGCTCTGCTTTGCATCTCCCAGGCACAGCAGCGTCGGGACACGGACACCACTGGGATTTCACATCCTGCCTGCCAATCCCAGAGGCAGCTGGATGCAGGGGAGCTGTAATTCAATCAAGTGAGGTCCAGGTGATGGAATTAAGAGCAGAAACGGGGCTGGAGCTGAGTGTTCACCTCAGCAGGTTGGAATTACAGCCCAAAGGATGCTTATCGATCCCAAAGGGGATGCTCATCCCAGGGGAGGAAGGCAAGAGTGTGGATGTCCTTGTCCCGGTGCTGCTCCTGGCTGCACATCCCTGTCTGCTGGCCAGGGGAAGGAATCGGAGCTAAAAGCCGCCCTCTTTCGGCCCTTTGTGTTCTCAGGAAGTTTCTCTGGCTGGCTGGAGAAGCGGATGAAGAGCTGGGGCAGGAATTCCTTAAAGCGCCCTGCACTTCACCACCCCGGGGTGCCCGGCAAGGGACAGGCACAGGAGCTGCCCTCGGGTGAGCAAGGAAAGCTCTGCCCCTTCCTGAGCTCCACGGGTGGAATGTGTCACCCAGGAGGTGTTTGGGGCAGGGATTAATCAGGATCACCCCCATCCGCAGCAGTGCTCAGCCCCCAAACCCTGCTGTCCCTGCTGCTGGCACGTGGCACTGGTCATCTGCCTGTCCCTTCCCGAGGTCAGCTGAAATCCATGGATAACCCACCCCGGGGCGGGGGGGGGAACTCCTCCAGCGGCACACCTGCAGGTTGTTTATCCCATGGGATATTCCCAAGGAGGGGGACAGGCCCTGCTTGTGCTTCCTGGCACGGGAAAGGCTTGAAAATCATCCCTCCCCTCCTTGCAATCCGTGTCTCCCCGGAGTGAATTCTCCGCTGGGATGTTCCCCACTTGCCAGGCAGACAGCAGCGGTGGCCATGTGTGTGACAGTCACGGTGCTGGCATTTTGCTGTCCCATCAGGGGTGTCTCCTGCGTCCACGAATCGCCGCCGAGGGAACTTTGATACCAAATAAATTCCTCGTGGCACAGAAACCTCTCCCTGGACTTGGCAGCGGGGTCAAAACCAGCCCATGGGGGGTCAGGGCTGAAATTTGCTCACAGAGATGTTGGTAGATGATGTTGGCCTCGCTCCTGCTTTCCAGGACACCAGAGCCAAAAAACTGAGAGCAATCAGGTTTATTCAGCCATGGGAGGCTCAGCAAGACGGGGAAAAGCTGTTTTCTAGGGCCACCTGGTGATGACCCAGGGACAAGCCTTGCTTTGGGATTTCGGGCACCCGAAGAAGCCCCTCACACCTGGCAGCTCTGAGGTTTGGCAAAGCAGTGCCCATTCCCTTCTCTTCCCATGGGAATTTGAGCCTGATCCGAGTTTATATCATGGTGTGGGACCCCAGGTGTTTCTGTGTTCTCCCCATTTAACGTGGAATTTGGGTTCTGGATGCCTTTATTCCTATTTTCAGTCAGTAAACCCCAAAATGTTAGCGCACATAAAGAAACAGCAGAGTGAGGTGACCCACGGGGAGGTTTTTTTTGGGCTGCTGAGAAAGGCAGTAGCTTGCTTACCCTAATTAGCCAGTGAGGCTCCCTGGTAGCCACAACCAGGGCGTAAATCAGGAAGGATTTCCTGGAATCAGAGTGGTTTGAGATGGAAAGGACCTTAAAGCCCATCCTGTGTCACTTTACCGTGACAAGTCCTTGCCTGGAATCCAGGAGACGAATGGGATTTTCCACTCTTTTTGCTTTCAGATAGTTGTTTATTAGGTCTTATCAGAGAAACAGAGTCACTGCCGTGACCCTGAACATTACAGAGAGAGAGAATGCAAGGGAAAAGCCGAATTATCAAGATTACACCATCTTTTAAAGGTAAATTATCCAATGAACACCTAAAACAAAAGATATTTTTACTTTTCTACCAATGCTCATTAAATAACTTTGTCACATGAAGAGGAACTGTGGAATTTTTCATCCAATCCTCTGAATCCACCTCTGCCGCAGAATATGGAGTGGTAGAAGAAGAGGAAAAAGGTCTAGATAACAACAACAATCCTCCATATTGGCATTTTTGTTACTTATCTATTTACTATTTTAACAGACCCAAAACCTCTAATTTTTTCACCCTGTGACAGTTTCACATAATAGTCTAACAGTTAGTTTATACTGGTGTATTTTCTAATTCTTCCCAGAGGGTAGGTAATTTTTTCCATGGACAAAGGTCAAAGACTGTGCTGTCCGGGGAGGTAGAACGCTTCAAAACAGGCAGAGAAATATTCCCTGCACTCTGGACTCCGACAATCCTGTTCCACTGAATGGTCAGGGACATTTTCCACTATCCCAGGCTGCTCCACGCCCCAATGTCCAACCTGGCCTTGGACATTTCCAGGGATCCAGGGGCAGCCACAGCTTCTCTGGGCACCCTGGTTTTGAGCCCAGTCTGTGGGGTCTGTGCCATGGGCAGGACACTGTCCCTTGGGCTGGCTGTCCCTCTGGGAGCAGACATCAACCCAGGAAGGGATGAAATCCCAACATTATCCTGCTCGGAAGCGGAGCAGGGATGCCCCGGAGTGTCCCACAGCTGTGGGGTCACAAGGGGAGTTTTCTACAGAGCCCGATTTTTAAAGGATGAGGGCAAAAACCCCCGTGCCATGTGCAAGCACAGAATTCCCTACATCTGCTGGAATTCCGCCTCGGCGGGAATCCTGCTCTTTGGCTGCCATGTCGCTAGAGGGAAGCGTTGCACTGTCGGATGGAGCTGAGCCCGCGCTGTCCCCGCCCGGGTGGTGCATCCCCGGCTGGCTGCGACACGCAGGGCATGGCCAGCCCCTAAAGTCCCTAAATGCGCTTCCCCGGCTCATTTTAGGGGTCAATCCTGGATCAGATCCCCTTCAAAATCTTTGTAAATATCGGAATGATGTGGCTTTGGATGCTCCATCCCTGGAAGTGTCCAAGGCCAGGTTGGATGGGGTTTGGAACACCCTGGGATAGCAGAAGGTGTCCGTGCACATGAACTGGATGGATTTTAAGGTCCTTTCCCACCTCAGCCGGGCTGGAATTCGGTGATTCCCAAGCGAGGGTTCAGCAGAGGGAGCAGCACCCCCCGTGCCCCAGGGCACTGCTGCTCTTCCTCCAGCTCCAGACTCATTCCCAGCACATCCCTAACTCCAGGTGGGTCAAAAATAGCTGAACTATTCCCCAGGCTGCTGCATCCCTGGCCACCAAACCCGACCTGGGAGACAAAACACAGGAAAAAAAACCCCAAAGACAAAAAAAAAAAATAATCGCTGCTATTAAAGGATACCTTAAATAAACTCTGCTCCCCCTCTTACGCATTCAGGTCTGGTGGAAGTTTTCCTGCAGACTGGGGATGCAGCAGAAGCAATTTAAGTTGAGGAAATTAATTAATTAGTGTCAAGCACATGGAGCCCATTCACCAAATGGGAAGGCTCCAGGGAATTTAGACTTGTCTCAGGCTTTTTTTTTTCTGTCTCTCTCTTTGAAAAGATGAATATTTCTTAGAGGTTTGTTATCAGCCAGCAATCTGTGGGAATAAAGCAAGCAGCCAGGTCTTCTGAGAGACAGGCAGTGCCACCACCATTTCTGTCTGTATTTCTTGGGATATTTAAAATTATTCTGTTGAGGCCCTGGGGGAGGTGATTAATTGTTAATTTTGGCTTTCCTCGTAAAAAAAAAAAATTGGGGTTGTAGAGCTACTCGCAGATTTGAGAGGTGAGAACCACGAATAGGGAATAATTCTCCATGATTTTTAAGGAACTGAGAAGGGGTCTGGGGGTATTTGAGGTTGCTGGCCCTGCAGGAGGGTGGAGGATGGCATTTTCAGGGTGGTTTGGTCAGGATTTTGCACTGAAGGAGGGTATAAGCCAGTCCACGGGGATTTTTTTTGTTAGACTGGGACAAAATCACCACTCTCCTGTTAAATTAGGCAAAAATTCCAGTGTGGATCATGACTGTAACCAGGTGTGGGCTCCAGGAATGACCAGGTCCAGTGGAAGGTGTCCCTGCCCATGGCAGGGGGTGGAATGGGATGAGCTTTAAGGGCCTTCCCAACCCATTCTGGGATTCCGTGAGCTCACCCAGAGCCATTCCCACCTGCAGGAGGTTTATTGATCACGGAGGAGAGGTTTTGGTGATCAGGAGGGAAGCTGAGGTGCCTAACAGGAGCCAATCCTCGTTTTCCAGGATCTCACCTCACCTGATGTACGTAACAGGGCTCAGCAGGGGTAACTGGAAGTGGCTGCTCTTTCCTAATGAACTTTACATGGATGACAAAAGCCATTTTACAGCTGTCCTCCACTGCTCCACCTGGCAGCCAGAGAAATCCCTGAGGCCCTGGCACAGGGTGCCCAGGGAAGCTGTGGCTGCCCCTGGATCCCTGGAAGTCTCCAAGGCCAGGTTGGATGGGGCTTGGAGCAGCCTGGGATAGTGAGAGGTGTCCCTGCCCACGGCAGGGGGTGGAATGAGATGAGCTTTAAGATCTCTTCCAACCCAAATCATCCTGGGATTTATGATCTCCCAAGAATTGCTTCTCCAACCATTTTCAGCTTCCCTGGAGCCCACATTTTAACATCCACCAATGACTTCCCTGAGGAGCTGCACCCTGGAGGAGTCACCTCCTCTTGCCTGAGCCGCGCTTTGCCTCTGCCAGCTCCCTTGGAATCCTCCCTGAGAACATCCAGTCTGTCTGGAGGAGGCAGCATCTTCCCCTGGGGGAACAGACCCCAAATCCCTTTGGACACATCCAGAGTGCCTGGAGAGGAGGAGCTGGGAGGTAAAGCTGGGAACTCCTGAGCCACTTCCAGCTACCACAGCAGGGAGGAAAGGCAGCACTCTCCCAGGAATTTGGGTTGTCCCCCAAACTTCAGGGATGTGAATATACATTTTTTTCCCTGAATACTCAGCAGAGCCTGGCACGTGTGTGGTCTGGCATCTGCTGCTCTGGAAATGGGAGCACTTCCCACGTGGATCACGGGAAAAAGGGATGTTTGGGCTAGGAGTTCTCTGACAAGAAGTTATCCCTGCAGGAAGGCGCTGCCAGCATCCCCCCCGTGTCCTGCTGAGCCCCAAACCCTCCCTGAGGGCAGCTGACCTGATGTCCCCAACACTTCTCCGAGGTGACCTTGGAGGCAGCACCTCACGGGGATCCAACATTCCAGCTGATCCCTGCAGGCAGCAAGGGCAGTGGGGAAAGATTGGTGCATCCTCCCCAGGGTAAATCCAGCTCCTGGAGTTGTTTTCCTCCCTGGAAAGGGACACGCCCGCAACGCAAATTGAAATATGCAAGTCTGCTCGAGGAGTTTAAGGCTTTTTAATTCCACCAGAAGAAATAAATGTCGCAGCTCGTGCAGCAGGGAGGGATGGAAACGGCTCGACCTCCCTCGTTAGCCTCACTTTAGACCGGAGCAAAGAAGCTGGGAAAGGGAGCCTTGGTGATTTGTTCTCCTTTAAAAACGTCCCTGTCATCACGCTCCATTATTTATACCAGCAGCACTGCTGGCACCGAGCCTGGGCTGGGGAGGAGAATAACACGGAGTCGTCCTGCACTCCCTGCTGATTTCCTTCTGAAGGAGACACGGATCTGCCTCAGGTTGTGTGACCAAAGCCCCGCCTGGGACCCTCCCAGAGCCGTCCCAGCATTTGAAGTGACACCCATCAAATGAGTTGGTGACCTCGGGGACTCTGCCTGGTGGCAGAAGACACATCTGGGCACATTGGGACTGCACAGGATTTATGGGATAACATGGGAAAGGGTTGGCTGGGTCTGGGGCATGGAGCCAAGGCAGCATTTGGGGCAGCTCCCTCTTCCTGAGATGCCCCCATCAGCCTCAGCTCTTCCACCACCTCAGGCTGGTGGAAAACCATGGGAAAAGTCATGGAAAACCATTACTTGGGGGCTTGTTGGGTTTAAAATTTGCTTTTTGGAATTTGCATCTGGCTTCTGTTCGGGTAACAGGGTCAGGCACTGTTGTTTAACCCCAAAGCTGCTCCCGCTGAGCAACTCCACCTTTCCTGAGGGTTTGACTCTAGGGCTTGGAGCTTCGAACCCGGAGCTTCTCCCCACAGATTTCACCCACCATTTTTAAAGCCTAGGCAAAATTAAGGACAGACTCTTCAAGTTTTTGTGACAAACACAAAAAATCCTCCTTTTTTACACCTTTTTGAGCAAGAGGGAAGCACTTCATCCTTTCCCTGACCCCACCCTCACTTCCCACCTCGCTCTGAGCCTTTCTGCTGTTAATTCCCATCGATCTCAGACCATTTTCAGGTCTCTGACAAATTCCCTCTGCTCATCCCATGTGCACAACTCCAGCTCTGACTTTCTGCAGAGGTCACCAGGACCTGTTTGTTTTCCTCCTGAACTTTCTCAGCCCTCCAGAGCCAGCAGTGACTCAGCTGCTGCAATCCGGAAATAACAGGGAATGGCAGGAACACCCGCGGGGAAATACCCAAAGAATCGCTTTTCTCTCTAAAAACACTTTTGCTATGACCTGCACCAGTGACTGTCACCCAACCAAGCTCTGGGCTGCATTCCCTCGTTCCCAAAGCATTCAAACAAAAATTACCTTGACAGCTGTCCTGGCTGGGATTTGGGAATCTGCAGAGGTTTCCAAAAGTGTGGATCTCTGGTGTCTTTGCACTGAGATAGACTCACACAATCCCAGAATAGTTTAGGTTGGAAGGGACCTTCAAACCCATCATGGGCAGGGACACCTTCCCCTATCCCAGGCTGCTCCAAGCCCCATCCAACCTGGCCTTGGACACTGCCAGGGATCCAGGGGCAGCCACAGCTTCTCTGGGCACCCTGTGCCAGGGCCTCCCCCCCCTCCCAGGGAACAATTCCTTCCCAAGATCCCATCCATCGCAGCCCTCTGGCAGTGGGAAGCCATTCCCTGTGTCCTGTCACTCCAGGCCCTTGTCCCAACTCCCTCCCCAGCTCTCTTAGAGCCCCTTTAGGCCCTGGAAGGGGCTCTGAGGTCTGGTGATTTTAACCCTTTGGAGACGGAGAGCTGGGCTTGCCGGAGGTTTGGGGAAGCTGTGGGATGGGAGGAGATAATCTGGGACAAGCTTCCCCCATCACCTCCCCCCAGAGGAGCTGTGGGTGGCTTTGCCAAGGAACAGCAGAGCCTGATCACACGAGCTGTATTCCTTTGGGACAGCACACTTGGAGAGTAAGAGAAGCTGTGCCTGCATCCCGACTTCTCCCAGGGAGGCGAGTACAGCCTGATTGCAGCCATCACCTTTCTCCCGTGAGGATCAGCCACATCGTCTCCACTTGCTGCTCTCCACATCAATTTCAAACCTTCCAGGCTTCAGCAGTTTCCCAGCTCTGGATATGTGCTTTTCCCCACCTTTTCCATGGGATGTGTGAAGGGCTCATGTCCCAAAGGTGCAGCGACCTCCAGGGTCCTGCAGGAATCAGGAGCAGGGCAGGGCAAGGGCAAAGCCCTTTTGAGAAGGAGCCTGGGGAGGGATGGGTGTGCTGGGAGTGCTGCCACAACCTTCCTGTCTCTGCTGCTGTGGAATGCTGAGGATCCCTGTAAAAAATCCCAGAATTCTGCTGCTGGGGGCGAGCTCCGCCTCAGCACAATTTAATATCAGAGCGCTTGACCGTGCAGCCCCGTAATGTTCTTTTTGCTGTTGTTTTTTTTTTTTTTAAATTATTTTTTCCATCAGGGAGACTCCATAAAGCTGATGGCAAAATTGCCTCTGCTGCTGGCAATCAGGCTGCGAAATAAATTGTTATCTAAAGAGAGGGGAATGGGAATGGAGCTGCCTTTTTTTTTTTCATGTTTGTTATTGAAGCAGTCAGCTGGCAGTGTTTCGCAGGGATGGGAGATACCCATCAGAGAACAGGCACATCTGCATTTTCTGGGGACACAGGAGGCACGTTGGAGCTGAGCACAGTGTTTGGTGGGGGGGAAATATCAGCCCCAACCTCACCCTGTACCTGGGATGTGCAGTGGGACAGAGTCTCATCATTCCCCATTTGCCTCTCCTGCTGGTTTCGCCTCCTTGGTCTCTCCCACAGGACATTCCCCTGTCCCCTCACCTTTCCCAGGTGAGGCTTTCATCCAAAATACTGATCCTGCATCCTCCTGTCCTCACCACCTTCTCTGTTCGAGCTAAATTATCTTGTCTACCCTCACGGTGTCATTAAAAACGAACCCTCCTCTGGTTTTTCAGGAGTGGGGAAGGCTGGAGCTGCTCATCACAGACAGCTCCCAGCTCTTCTTCCCACCCTGCTCTGGAATTGAGATATCAAGAGACAAGTTCCATTTATTTCAAGGCGAGATCAGACTTCTCCACTGTAATGAGTATCAGTGGGATTTAGGCCGCGTTTTTAAATGCTGACACTCCCAGCCAGATGAATCCTTTAGTGCCTGCCTGCCCCAGAGGACGGAGAGCTCCTTTCCACGGCACAGCAAGGGGTGGAAGGAGTTGGTTTGCAGCGTTTTTCTCCAAAGCCTTTGCACCAAAGACATCATTCCTCAATCCAGCCTTGCCCTGACCTTTCAGGAGGTGGCCAGTCCTTTTCCCTTGGTGTGCCACCACATTATTCCCACCACAGCCTCCTCCCTCCAGGGCTTCCCTGAGCAGCTCTTTGTGTCCTGCAAAGCTCTGTCAGGAGCTGGTGGGATGAATTTTTGCCCCTGGGCTGCAGCAGTTGGGCCATGGAGGTTATTGCTGGAGGTCTCTGCAAAAAACCCCTGAGCTTGAGGGCGGCTCCCAGCTGCCTTGTTAGGGTGGATATTGCTTTTCACCTGAAATCAGAGCTGCTTTATTGACTTGGTGATGCCTGGCTCCCAGGCAGCCGGGCTTTAATGCATACTAATGAACAAACAAGTGTTTTCCCCCAGAAGGGTCACGTGTTTCCCCAGACTTTCCCCGCAGCTCAGCCCAAGAGATAACATCAAAGTGGTACAATTTAATGAACCTGCTCCGTTACAGTGTGGAGCATAATTTACTGGCTGCTATGCAAGGGAGAAAAAAAAAAAACAAAACCCCTCACTGCTGGTGAGGCTTTGCAGTCTATTCCTCTGATTTTAATAAGTTACAACTTATCTTGTGCCGTTTGGGGGAAGAATGTGAGAGATGGAATGATAAAACAGTGATTCATCCCACGCTGGGAGGTTTATTAAGAAAAAAAACCCAGCAAAACCCTGAGCTTTCGGCTACGCCTGTGGAAAGGAAGGGGAAAACAATTCTGTTTTAAGAGATTCCTGCCCTGCCAGGCAGAAGGGCTCAAACCCAGTGTGTTAGGAGGAAGCAGAATACCTGTGCACATCCCAGCCCCTCTCCACCTGGTGTCCCTGGCCTGTTCTCCCAGGAAAAACTACCAACAGGATGAGGGGAAATGGCCTCAAGCTGCACCAGGGGAGGTTCAGGATGGATATTAGGAAGAATTTCTTCGCTGGAGGAGCAGTCAGGCTTTGGGGCGGTGGTGGAGTCACCATCCCTGCAATGTTCAAGAAACAGACAGATGTGGCCACGTGATTTAGTGGGCACTGGTTAAAGGTTGGACTTGATGATTTGGGAGGTTTTCCCAGCATTAACCATCCCATGGAATAACGTGTCCTGGGAGGCCACCAGCCGTTGTCCCTGCTGCTCTGGAGGCGAGGCACTGAAGGACAAGGCAGGAGAGCCCTGGCTGCTGCTCAGCCGCAAAAACTGATTTTATTTGAAGACAACAAACATTGATCCGTGGCCCATCTCTCCCAAGGCGAGACCACACTGCTGGAACAGCCTCATTCCAAGAGGACACCTCGTTTTGGGACCAGCAAGAGCTGAAAAGCCCCAAATGCTGCAGCCCAGATCCTGCATGACCAAAGCCTCCAAGAGCAAAGAGGGAGGCTTTAATTACGCAGCCGTTTCCACGGCAACCGCCCCTAGCAAATGGCCGAGCATAAGGCCTCTCTGCTCTTCTCCTCGCTCTCGTTTTCCTCTGGAACAATTAGGCCAGGATGAGAGCCCAGCTGCGTTCCGGCGTGGCTTGCACAGCTCTGGGCAGGCACAGAAGGAGTGGGAGCCTTCCTCCCCCAGCACTGAGCCCTGAGGGGCCCAAGGCGCCTGGTCTGTATTTCCATTGCAATTCCTGCTCACCTGCCTGCCCGGGAGATCCTTCCAAGGGCTGTTGGTGAAGCCAGGAGAGGCATTTTCCTCACGGAATCATGGAATAGTTTGGATTGGAAGGGACCTTAAAGCTTATCCCGTTCCATGGGCAGGGACACCTTCCACTGTCCCAGGCTGCTCCAAGCCCCGTCCAACCTGGCCTTGGACACTGCCAGGGATCCCGGGGCAGCCACAGCTTCTCTGGGCACCCTGTGCCAGGGCCTCCCCACCCTCACAGGGAACAATTCCTTCCCAAGCTCCCATCCATCCCAGCCCTCTGGCAGTGGGAAGCCATTCCCTGTGTCCTGTCCCTCCATCCCTTGTCCCCAGTCCCTCTCCAGCTCTCTTGGAGCCCCTTTAGACCCTGGAAGGAGCTCTGAGGTCTTCCCAGAGCCTTCCCTTCTCCAGGTGGACACCCCCAGCTCTCCCAGCTTGTCGCCACAGGAGAGGTAAGGAAAGTAAACAACAATCCAGGCCCTCATCTCTGCCTCTCCCTGGGCAGACGTTCCCAGTTTGTTGGTTCCTGGGATTTCGCTCACCCTTTCTGCCAGGTTGAAAAGGAATTGGGTGTCTGTATTTCCTTGTGCTCTCACTCAGCTGCTGGGGTTCAGTGCTGCAGTCGAGGCCAGAGGGGTCCTCATGTGCTCGTGGTTTTTGCTTCATGAAGAGGAGCCTGGCTTTGGGGAGGGGGCACATGAAAAGGTTTATAATTAAGCCATCCTTCCCTCTGGCACAGGAAAAGCAGGCAGCGCTCAGCTCTCCCTTGCTCCATCCAAAGAAATCACGGCTCCTGAGATGACATTTCAGAGCATGAGGGGAGGAGGAGGAGGAGGAGAAGGAGGAAGACATCGAGGTGGTGCCCAGCCGAAGGCATTGTTCCCTTTTCTCCGGGGCCATGCATCAATATTTGCTTTTCCATTTCCCTCTGGGCCCCGTTGTTCGAGACAACTTCGCAGCTCACCTCTGTTTACTCTGAGGGCCTGTGGCAGGGCCTGTCCCTTCCTTGGGCTGGCTGGGAAGGGTGGGAAGGAAAGGCTGGCTGATTCCTCCCGGCTGTGAGGAGACTCATTGTCTCTCTTGAGCGCTGTTCAAGAACAGCTGCTCCTCTGGCATTGTGGAGCTGTGTATTTTCTTTTTAGCGGCTCAGCACCACTTAAAAGGCAGGCCCGGACCGAGCATGTCTGCCAAATCAAATGGTTGGCTTTCTCTGAGGCTCGGCCCAAGGCTTGGAGTGGGAAGAGATCCAGGGACGGAGCAGGTCAAAGAAATCCCCCTTGGCTTCTTGCTTTATGGTTTCCCACAGCAAACTCTCGCCCC
>VZRV01008914.1:29006-85934 GCA_013398115.1 Falcunculus frontatus | reverse complement strand
TTTTTTTGGTTTCCACAAGCCAACCTCCCCCCCCCCCCCCCCCCTTTTTTACCAGTGGCTGCGTGAACTCATTGTGCTCAGCTTCTTCTTGTCCTGCTCGCCTTGAAACGAGCTCAACTCAAACCATTTTTATGCACCCCAAGAAATCTTATATTGCCAAGGATCTTTTCTGATGCATTAAGGGTGTCAGGAAGAGGTGGTGATTCCTCCTCTTTCTGTGAAACTCTGCCAACCCCGCTCTTTGCAAGGGGTGGGATCTTCAGCAGGGAGATTTTGCAGGGCTGCCCCTCAGCTGTGGTTTCTGCCTCTTAAACCCAGCAAGCCAGTGGCTTTTACTCCCTTAATAAGAATTGTACCCCATCTGACTTGGTTTTTTGCTCCCAGTCTTTAAAAGCAAGGCCATGGCACGAGACCTGCACCTTGCTGAGCCCCCTTTGCAACTTTGCTGCCCATTTTCCCTTCGATGGAGGCATGGAAAGCAAAGAGGCCTCTCCTGCCCAAACTCACCACCACATCTTTGTTCACTGCATGATTTAACAACCACAATTACAAGGTCAGATTGACCCTGCATCCAGGAAAGGCCCTTGCTGGCATTTCTCACCCTCTGGAAAGGAGGGAAGTTTCCCTCCTTCCCCTCACCCAGGCCCATGGCATCTGACAGGTTTTTTGAAGTAATAGAAAGCCTCTTTGGATTTATTGTTCCATGTCACTCCCTCAGTGCACAGCTGCCATTCCTCCTTAGTCCAGCAATGCGGTTTCTGCGTCAGCAACAGACCCAATCCCGTGGAGATTTTAAACCCGGCATTGTGTGACTGAGGTGTGGGAGCACAAGAGGGACAAGGAAGAGAAAATTCGGGTTTAAGGGCAGAGGGGTGATGCTTTTTGCTCCGTTATCTTCACATGTGCTGTGTGCCCAGGCTGGATCCAGGATCCAGAGTGACCCAACCCCAGAAGCAAAGGCAGCATATCCAAGCCCTCCATCCTGGATGGGGGTGAATAGCCCTGGAAGGTGGGTTTGGAGACCTGCACCAAAGGGCAGGTGGCACCTGAGGTGTCTTTATCTCCTGCTTGTGCTCAGTGCCAACACTGGGAATTGTGAAGTGAGAGACAGGTGGGATCACGGCAGAAAGCTGGGATCACAGAAGGAAGGTGGGAACAGAGCAGAAAGGTGGGAATACAGCAGAGGATGGGAATGTGCCAGCAGGGAGACACTGCTCCCTGCACCTCACCTCAAATTCCCAGCCTACCCCAAATGCAGACAGCAGGCTCCGTGCCTGGGGTGAGTTAATTGGGGTGTAAGCCTATTACTGAGGGCAGGACAGGCTTCACAGCACCTCTGGTAATTAAGACCAGCCCTAAGCCTCTTCAAACAAGGTGTCTGGCAAGCTGGGGAAGGAGCCAGGCCACTGGTTTGCTTTTGATGTGCTGCATCCAGAGCTTACTGGGAACCAGTGTCACCAGCAACCCAGGGCAGATGTTCCCCCACGGCAGAGCAAGTCACGCTGTGTCCTGGGCGTACAAAACCATGGAATTACGGAATTATGGAGCAGCCTGGGTGGGAGGGGACCTTAAAGCCCATCTCGTTCCGTCTCCCTGCCCAGGGACACCTTCCACTAGCCCAGGTTGCTCCAAGCCCCGTCCAACCTGGCCTGGAACACTTCCAGGGACGGGACAGCCACAGTTTCTCTGGGCTGCTGAAATGAAGAAGAAGCAAAGACATCTCTCCTGAAGGGACTTAGAGGAGGTCTGGCAGCCCAAATTTACTGCAGGCACCACGCAACTTGTTAGTTTTCATTAAATGCAGCTCCTCAAGCCAAGTGGGAATCACAGCTTTTGTTCAAGGAGCCGTCGGAGTCTCACACAAGAGGCAGAAAGCAGAGAGAACTCCGAGCTGGAACAGAAAGCAAATAAAACTCCAATATTTTGGCTTCGTAATGAATATAATTAATTATGTTGAAGCTCTTTGCATAATTCCACAGTTGTCTGAGAGAGTTTGACAGAGCAAGTAGTTCTGACACGCCGCACGCAGAAACTGCCCTTTTGACTCTCCACGAGGATATTGAAGATGTTCTGGTAAATATTTACATTTTTTAATCTCCAGTGCTAATCAGAGATGAGATTATTGCAGTCACAAGAGTTTACTAAAATAAACTCTGCTCTGATTGCTTGCTTTCTGCATCTGCTGGGGTTTTTTTTCCCCCACCTTGACTGTCCAGATGCCAGGGAAGCTGGGATTTTATCGGGGTTAGATTTGCTGGAGTACTGCAGTTGCTGTAGTAGTCTGAAAGGGTTTGGTCCCTAGGGGCAGATGTTATTCCAAAATTAGATGTCACCCGAATGTTTCTTGGTGCTGAGATTACTGAAATATGAGGAATCTTGGGGTAGAAATTATTCTCTGGGGTTTTTTCTTCCTTGAAGATGCTGTTTATTGGGAAAAGGTGTTTTTATCACGAGGAGAGGGCAGTGTGAGCTCTCGTGGCGTTATCTCAGCCCATATTCAAGGTCAAGCTTCTCCTGCAGCCCCTGGAAGGGCTCCTTTGGCCCCATTCCATGGAGCTGGCCTGGGTTATCACCATTTTCGTGCCTCATCTCATCACACAGCCCTGGGGCTGCCTCATAAACGCTCCCCAGGCCAAATTCAACACTCTGAGCGTGCAGTGGGGAAGGATTTGCGTCCCTGAGCTGGTAAGACCCAACGCTGATGGATCCCTGCTCTTCCCTAATCCTTGCAAACCTGCTTGGCTGTGCTGGAGTGCTCCTAGCAGGGCTTCTCTTGGGCTCAGGAGCCTGAGCTGTGTCTGTGGGAAATCTCCTCCCCAAAGGAAAGGGTTCAGTGATTTTTCCTGCTTCCTCGCTTTGCGGGTTGAAAATTAAGCCCAGTCTGGGTCTGTGCTGCAGACTGCCTTGGACCAGTGCCTGGCTTTTATGGGGTGGTTTGTCCACCCAGGAGCCACAGAAGGTCAGGAAAAAGACCATTTGAAAAGCAAGCAGAGTTCTGTAAATGCCCCCTGAAGCCTTGGATTTCTTGCAACAGCCGTCCCTGCTGCCAGGGCTCGTTCTGCCCCTTGCACAGCAAGATTTGCGAGAGGGGGAAAAGCTCGGGCTGCGTGTCCTGAGCTGGCAAAAGCAAGGACAAATAATTGCAGAGCCGAGCAGTCAGGGAGGACAGAATAAATGAGCTATTTGAAAATCACAGCGGGGCTCAGCACTGCGGCTCCAAGCCGCTGCCTGTGCCCCGGAGTCAGGGAGCTCTGGGATCTCTCCTGCCTTCAGGTGGCTTTGGTTTTTTTCCTCTTTAATATCAGCCCTGCAAAGTTTGCAGCTTGTCTGGGCACGTTCTTTCAGTGCTGCTGAGTTTAGGCTCTGGGCAGAGGTGAGAAGCCCTCGGATCATCCTTAAGGGGAAGGAAAAGCATCACGCTTTGTTTAATGTGACTTTTCACTAGGGACCACCATTAGAGACCAGCACAGTGCCACCAAATGAGGTTCTGGTTGAGCCCTCAAACAAGCTGGGGAGGGAAAACATCACCTCAGGAACACCTCAGGAAAAAAAAAATTAGGAAGAACTCCTGTATTTCAGTTTTCTATGTGAAAGAAACAAATTGCTGCTGTCATCTGTCCCCCCCTGGCAGTGCCAGGCTGTCTTGTAGCAAAGGCTCACCCATCTTTTCAAGTCTGCCAGATAATTTTGACCTTGATGCAGACCAGGCTGGGGCTTTGGGGCTGTCACCAGACAGGGTGAGGAAGGAGGGGAGGGAAGAACATTTGGTTCAGCGCCGTGGGAACGAGGCGGCGTGAAAAACAGGGAGCAACCTGTGAGCAGATGGAGGGTGAGGTGCTGAAGACTCACGGGCTGTGCTGCATTAATGAAGTTAATAAGCAGTGAGGAGTGATTAATGAATTCTATCCAATGGGTTGGGGTCAGCTGGGGACACCCCAGCAATGGAATTCCGGGCAAATGGGTCCCTCCCCACCACCCAGCTGCATTTTGGAGCAGGCAGGTCTTTCCCAGGCTCTGGATAAACTCCCTGCCTGGCTGAAGTGGCTGTTACCCTTCCCTGCAAGGGTGGAACACAGGGAGAAGGAAATGCAGTGCTCTCCAGAGGGGCTGGCCCCAGGATGTCTGGGAATACAATGCTCTCCTGAGTTTTCCAGGTGCAGGACACCCCGGAGCAGGCTTTGGGTGATGTGAGGTGTAGGACCTGAGCACTGGAGGGCAGGGCTGTGTTTCCAGGTGCCTCAAGGATGTGCTCCTCCACAGAGGACAGGACACAGCCACAGCCACAGCCAGGCTGGGATCTGCTGGAAATCCCTTCCTCATGGAGCTTCCAACCCAGGCCGGGGGCTTTCAGCGCTGTTGTTGTCTCACCCTGGTGGGTGCTGAGGGTCATAAGCTCAGAGCAGAGCAGGGACCTTTAATCACTGAATCACAGGATCACTAAGGCTGGAGAAGCCCTCTGAGATCAGAGTCCAGCCATTCCCCCAGCACTGCCAAGGCCACCACCAACCCTGTCCCCAAGTGCCACATCCACACGGCTTTGAAATCCCACCAGGGATGGGGACTCTACCACTGCCCTGGGCAGCTGTGCCAGTGCTTGATCACCCTTTCAGAGAAGAATTTTCCATAATAGCCAGTCTAGACCAAGTTGGACAAGGCTTGGAGCAACCTGGGACAGTGGAAGGTATCCCTGCCCATGGCAGGAGGTGGAACGAGATGAGCTTTGAGGTCCCTTCCAACCCAACCCAGTATGGGATTCTGGGATTCCCTGCAATCCCAAGCACTCACAGCCTTGCTGTCCTTCCCTGCTAAGCTCAGCTTTCCGCTCTGGCTGCCAGGCTGGGCAGAGGTGTTTACTCACCACTTCATGAATCTCTGCTGCAGCCTGGAGAGCCTGGAGAGGCTCAGCTGAGGCTGTGTGCTGCTCAGATTCCCGCTGGGCTGCCAGGCAAACAAGGCAGGCCCTCCATGGATTACATCATTTTTCCCAAAGAACCTCCTGCCATGCAGGCATGGAAAAATATCTTAAAGGAAGCTGGTCATTCCCAGAGAAAAATTAGGAATAAAGCGGATGAAGTCTTCCATGGTCCCAAATCAATGGAGAGGAACACACGGGTGTGATTCAAAGCATCATTAAGTTAATTACTGATAAGAATGTCCACCGGTGCTGGGGGGATGGGGCTGGCAGCACTGACACGGAGCTGTGCCCATCTCAGGTGGGTCCCCCGGAGTTAAAGCTGGCATTTCAGTAGCTCTGGGCACATCCAGGCTTATTCTGGGCACGACACTGACAGCCAAAAGAGGGGGTCAAACCTCTGAGGGCTGGTTGGGGTTGCTGCAGGAGGGGCTTCAGGGGTGTGTGAGGAGACTCCTCATGTGGGCACTGACGGCTGAGGTCCTGGTGGGGCGTTTGGAGGTCAGACTGGCATGGAATGGGGCTGGACCTGGCAGCCTGAGCAGTGGGGCTGCCGTGGCTCCGTGCCACGGACCCAGCCAGCGGCACAGCCAAGCCCACTGGCCTCACCTGCAGGCACATTCCAGCCTGGGAACCAGCAATTACCTCCCAGCCAGGTGAAATTCCCCATCTCAACTCCAAACACAGCTCGGGCTGTATCCAGTATCTGCCTCCTTCCCTATCCACAAAGAGCTCTGCGCTTTTGTCAGGATTCGTTGGGATTTAGAGGCCTGGATTAAGGAGGAATAAGCTGAACTTAATTGCAGGGATAATTAAAGCTGCTGCCCAGGGTGCTGTGAGCACCAGGAGCTTCACTCCAGATGGAGGCTGGACCAAGCCATGGAGTAAATGGACTTTTTGAGAGGAAGGATGGCACAGGGATCAGCGTGGGACACCCAGATCCTGCTCCCTGTGCTGCCACTGACCCAGGACACTCAGCAAGCACTTGTCCTGCATCTCCTTTGGGATAGATGGATCAGGGAGCATCTTCAGGCCCCCTGTCCTGTCCTCAGCCACAAGGGGAGCCCCACTCAGACAGTTCCAGACATTTCAGTTGGAAGAGATCGAGTCCAACCATTCCCTCAGCACTGCCAAGGCCACCACTAACCCATGTCCCCAGGTGCCACATCCACAGGTGTTTTAAATCCCTGCAGGGATCATGACTCCACCAGATCAGCTGTGCCAGGGATTGACAACTCTTTCCATGAAGAAATTTTTCCTAATATCTGATCACCAAGTAGGCAACACAACCCTCTGCTCACGAAGCCACCCAGGGAAGGTTATCCATGGATATTGCTGGGACTCCTCATGGCATCTTCCAACTCCTTTGAAGGTCCCTTCCAACCCAAACCATTCCACAGTGACTGGAGAGAAAGAAAACTGAGCTGCAATTTCCACAGGTAACCTGAAGCTGTGACAGCCCCAGCTGCTGAAAAATAAATAAATGCTTGTCTCCAGGACAAGCTGCTCTAGTCAGGACTAATTGCAGGAGGCTTCTTGAACTCTGACCATGGCAACAGCGCTTGGCTCTGGACTTCTGCCACCAGCAGGTCTCCAGGCACTTTCCAGAAGAAATCAGCATCTTTTCCATGGATTATGCAGGAGAAGTGAGGGCTCAAAAAGTCCCCAGACTCGTGTCTTCGCTAGGTAACAGCCTGGGGAGGGTTTATCCCTCTCCCTCTCAGCTTTGCACCCCCTGGGCTCTGTCTGTGTGGTCACATCTGTGCCTGCTCAGCCAGCCGCCTGCTCGATCCCACAAGGCCTGCGGGACACCTGCATTCTGTCCCTGGAAATATTTATGGAAATTTATCCATCAGCAGCAGGGGCGAGGAAATTTAGCTGAAATACGGCCTTTTTTTTTGGTCTCAGGAATGAATCTTTGGGGGTTCCATGGCTTTGGCTGACATGCCATTAATTTCAGGCTCTCGTTTGCAAGGAGGAGGTGATGCCAATTGTGCAAGGCCAGGTGATGTTTGAAATAGGATCTGTGTGGGCATTGTTGTAACTGATCCTCGGCTGCTCGGGAAGCCTTGGCTGGGGCCTGAATGGCTCTCCAAATACAAATATTTGCCTGCGGATGGATGCCTCGTTATCAATTTAAAGCCTGCCATAAATCATGAGCTCAGAAATGCAGACTTAAGCTCCACAGACGAAAATAGATGCGGCCTCTTGCATGGGGAGCCGTTCCCGATTACGCTTCCATAATTGGATCACGCTGAAATAGATACCTTAAATTTAGTTACAAAGGGCTAACAAGAAAAAAATGCCAGCAATTTATCACAGGCACGGCGCTATATTTAAAGCTGTCAGCATTCCTGGAACATAAAGTGATTATAAATCACAGTGATTTGTAAGCGGCCATAGGAATCTGCCTCCACGCTGACATTTAACACCTGAGTTCTCCACGCTGGCAGCCCTGGATTCAGCTCCATAATTAAGCCTTCACCTCCTTTTCAGTTTAGGAATAACCCTGCTGCTCTCACAGGTTTAGATGCGCCGCCAATTCCAGGCCCAAATGTAATCGATTTCCTTCAGTAATCAATAGCTCGCTGTTGGTTTGGAGGTGGAGGTGCCAGAACACTGCTCTCACGTCCCATTTAACTGAAATAAAGCAGTGCCTGGCCCTGTTCTGGGGCTGTGGCAGCTCATTAGCTGGCACATGAGAGGAGCAGCAGACAAAAATCTCACTGGAGTGTGCTTTTCCATGAGCTTTTCCGAGGAATCTTTAGAAACAGACACACGATAATCCATAGTTTGATACTTCTTCAATGCCTGGAGCCTGTTGGCATCACCAGCCTGCGATAAAAAGGGATAAAAATCTTGGAAGCAGGCAGGGAATGACTGTACCGAGGCTCCTTCCAGGTCTTCACTAGTTCACGCCCTGGAGCAAGGGAGTGTGCCTTGTTTTAAAAACTCATTGAGAGCTTAATCTCCCACCTCTAGGAAGGTGGTGGTTCTCTTCTCCTCATGCTGGTAAAGGACTTTTCCACGGGTAAAAGCCATGGAATACTTTTGAATTTAAGCTCGGATACACCTGCCCTCCATTCCGCAGCCTGTGAGGATTTCAAAAGCTTGATTTCAAAAAGTTTCCCCTTTTTTGGGTTACAAGCAAACCCAGGTTTGTACATCAGAGACTCTGGAACTGAGAGCTGATGCCAGCTCTCCATCCCTTCTTACCAAAGCCAGAAATGAAGCACTGATGTCTCCTAAGAAATTCCATTATTTGTTATTGAACATTTGAAAATTTTATTGTTTTTATCACAGAAATAATATTTTATTCAATTATATTTTTACCTTTGCTTGCTGTGACCTCGAGACGTTTTACCTGCTCAAGACCCACACAATGGCAAGATGTTTGCTTGAATCATGATACAGATAATCCCAAAAGAGCCTGGAATTTTGGAAATTGGCCACAAAATAAGCCAGGGAGCAAAGCCTCTGTCAGTGCCTCGGCTCCCCTTTGTGTTTTCATTTCCTACCTTCATTCCTTCTCCCTGACGTGATGTGAAACCCCTGGAATGCACTTATTTATTAGCAGGGTAAAGAACAATAGGCGAAAAAATGCAATAAAAGAAGAAACTGCTCCTAAACCTCCCTTGCCAAGCATGTGAATCCTTCAGGAATCTAATCCATGCCACAGCTCAGCAAATCACTGAGGAATGTGGGTTATGCCATGGGATTAAAAAGCCCTCAGGAAGGCTGCTGAGATGTGGGGTGGGGAACCCCAATTCACCCCTTCTGTGCTGAGTAGTTTTCCATGTCTTCTAATAAAGGTTGTGCCTATCAAATTTTCATTTTATGGAGCCCAAAAGCTCTTTGTTTGCTTGCTTCAAAGCCAGGACAAAGTCGGGATGCCCATGAAGGGTGGATTGGTCCCTGGAGGTCCCGACCATGCTGCGGCCTGGGCTGCAGTAACCTCAGCGCTAGCCAGAGCGTCATGGAATCATTTCAGTTGGAAAAGCCCTCTCAAATCATCCAGTCCAACCATTACCCCACCACCCACATCCCAATTTACAGCTCCCAAGAGAGATTTTTCAAGGAAGCCTTCGTGTCTATGTCCACACCAAGGCAAAAGTCCTCTTGCAGTGATGACTGAGCAGCAAGAAAGAGTGTGGTCAAAACAAGGCCAAGTTCAGCCCTGCCCTTACTGAAACTGGAGAGAATTTCTCACTTCCCCATCCTCTTGCTCACCAGGCATCTCAGAGAGGTTTTGGAAGAGAGCCTTGCCTTCAGACAAGGCTGAGCTCACAGGATTTATGGATGTGAGGAGAGAAAGACAACCTCCCTCAGCTGAAAACTGCGATAAGCATCTAAAGGGGTTCCAAGAGAGCTGGAGAGGGACTTTGGACATGGTCCTGGAGTGACAGGACACAGGGAATGGCTTCCCACTGAGGGAGGGTAAAGCTAGGTGGGATATTGGGAAGGAATTGTTCCCTGTGAGGGTGGGGAGGCCCTGGCACAGGGTGCCCAGAGAAGCTGTGGCTGCCCCTGGATCCCTGGCAGTATCGAAGGCCAGGTTGGACGGGGCTTGGAGCAGCCTGGGATAGTGGAAGGTGTCCCTGCCCTGGAATGAGATGAGCTTTACGCTCCCTTCCAACACAAACCATTCCATGATTCTAAGATTCTATTACTCCGTTCCAATAAAATTCATTCCTTCCAGATAATCCAGCTCTTGTTCACCCCACTCCCACACCCCGTTTGATGGCCACGTGTGCTTCCCACCCCACACTCACCACTGCAGCAAGGTCCAAGAGACTCTTCCTGGCACGCTGTTCCCGGCATTCCCTGGGCAGATGTAGGTCCTGGATGCTCCAGGCAGGATCTGGAGAGCTGCAGGAGGCTCTGCATGGTCTTTGCCTTGACTTTGCTGGCACCCACCTCCGTGAGGGTAATCGTGCACTTAAAGCAGCTTCAGGGGAATTAATTTTCCTAGGAATTAAGTTCCCAAGGGAAAAGTTCTGGCAATCAGTATTTCCCAGAGCCGTGCCTCAGTAACTGTTCAAGGAAGGGCAAATACATCTGGCAATGTGTGAGTTCATTTTGGTAATGCCAAAGGGACAGGGACATTTTTGGAGGGAGAAGAGGCACAGGGATGTGCCAGACATGGAAACAAGGAAAAGGATGGGCAGTGGCGGTGTTCTGCTCCCCATGGACATCTTCCCAGTGCTGCACATGCCCTGGGATACTTCTTCCAGCAGTCAGGAGCCAGGGAGTCAGGCAGGGTTTAACTCCTCCCCTGCAGAGGCCAGCAGGAGCTTGGAAGTTTTATTTTATACGGAAAACTGGGCTCTCGGCTAAACCGAGCTGAAACTGAGCGTGGCTGGGGGGTTTTTGTTCGCTTAGCAAGTGGCACAAGTGTTAAGGGAGGGAAAAGGGAGCCAAACCAGCCAACTGCCACTGCCCCAAAGTGAAAAATGTCCTGGTTCTTGAGCCCAAACCTTCAACACATCAGCACTAAAGTGAGTGATTAAGCTTTTAATGAGACCTCTTACTTGTTTTTCTACTTGTCTTCCAGGCAGAAAGGTCGGCTGCCGCTGGTAAATCTCGGACAGGTCCATGGAATTTTGCCACCCAAGAAAGACGCTCAGTCTTCTCCCTGCTTCCTTTCCCTTTCCACCAAGATCAGCCCTCACGAACCGAGCCCTGGTTTTTTAGCAGGTGTTTGGAACGTCTGCCCCAAACATCCACACTTCACAGCTGACAGATGCTCCTCAGTGAAATGACTTTTCTTTGACATCTCTCTTGCACAAAAAATTAGGGAAAGCAGCAGCTTCCCTTCCCCCTTCCCTCCCTCCTTGCCGGCTCCTTCGGAAATCTCCGATTGCCGGCGTGACTCAACAGCAAACGGGAGGGAGGGGTGGGTTTCAATGTTCCAGGCAAATTTATCTTCCTAATAATTGTTCCTTGGACAGAGTAAAGAGGGCTCAGCCAAGCAGACATCCCAACTGCGGGGTTGATGGCTGCCAGGGACAATTTTCCTCCCTCTGTCAACTTATCAAGTGTGTGGTTAATGGCAAACATTAATTAACGCAAGAGACGGCGAGTAGCAGGGTTGAGGCAGCTGTGACTTCCTTTGGGAAAGAGTTTAGTGGCTTTGATATCCCAAATATCCTCAGAGTTTAATGGCTTTGATACTCCAAATATCCTCAGAGCAGGCAGGGGACAACGCTCTGCCTGAAACGAGGAGATGGGGCTGAATTTACAGCAGAGAAGGACCCAGCCGAGTGGCTGAGGCCTTCTGGGGGGTTATGAAACCTTCTTCTGGAAAGATCTTTCCACTGTAAAAACAGAGCTCAGGATCCTCCTTCAAAGTGAGGTTGCTCAGCGGTGCTCTGAATGTCTCCATGTGGGTTCCTGCCCGTAGAGACTTCAGAACTGGGCTTTGAAGTTGTCCACCCTCCTCCCCTGAGCCTGCTCTGACTTTGACCTTCCTGACCCAAAAATAGCTCCTCTCAGTCACAGAAAATATCAAAGGTGTCAGACAATGGCTGGGTCCCCGTTCTCCCTGAAGGCAGTGGGAACTCTGCCACGGTCTGGAGAGAACGTGATCGGACTAGCAGGGCCCTGTGACAGTCCTCTTGGTCTTGGGGTGGAGGACACATTTCCTCCTGGGGACACATGGCCAAACCCGCCCTCCGTGTGGTGGCCTGTGGGACAGCAGCTACAAGAGAGGTCACCTGGCCCAGACGGGTCACAGCAAAGCACAGGAGCTCCCAGACTGGTGTCAATGAACTGGTCAGAGACAGAGCTGCAGCAACAAGGTTGTCCCAACCTACAGGTTCTTCTCCATCCAACCCACACATCCTACACCATCCTAACCCCCACATCCTACACCATCCTAACCTACGGGTTCTTCTCCATCCAACCCACACATCCTACACCATCCTAACCTACAGGTTCTTCTCCATCCAACCCACACATCCTACATCACCCAACCTACACTCCCTATACCTTACTAACCTACCGATCCTCCTCCATCCAACCCACAGGTTCTTCTTCACCAAACCTACACATCCTACACCATCCTAACCTACATGTCCTACACTGCCCAACCCACAGGACCGACACCATCCCAACCTACAGATCCTCCTCTATCCAACCTACAGGTCCTACGCCATCCCCAGCCTACAGGTCCTTCTCCATCCAACCCACAGGTCCAATACCATCCCAACCTACAGCTCCTTCTCCATCCAACCCACAAGTCCACCACTCTCCCAACCTACAAGTTCTTCTCCATCCAACTTACACATCAAACACCGCCCAACCCACAGGTCCTACACCTTCTTAACCTACAGATCCTCCTCCGTCCAGCCCACAAGTCCAACACCATCCCATCCTACAGGTGCTTCTCCATCCAACCCACAGGTCCACCACTTTCCCAGCCTACAGGTTCTTCTCCATCCAACTTACACATCAAACACCGCCCAACCCACAGGTCCTACACCTTCTTAACCTACAGATCCTCCTCCGTCCAGCCCACAAGTCCAACACCATCCCATCCTACAGGTGCTTCTCCATCCAGCTCACAAGCCCCACAGCCATCATCAGAGTCACATGTGTGTCATCATCTCACAGGACTTTGCTGCTCCAGCAGGCTTTGCTGTGTGCCCAACCTGACCTGAAGTTTGCTGGAAGCCCCAGATTGTGAAGTTATGTGAACAAGGAACAATCTCCACTTTAATTTTTTAAAGTCTAAAAGTCTTTTTGGGAAATTGCTGTCATGTACCAGGAACGCTTTACTCCCTCATAGTAAGACAGATCCTGTGAAAGCCTGTCTAAATTTTTTACTTATTTTTTGGGGCTTGAGGATTTTGCTGGGTTAAAAAATATATTGGCTCTGCTCACAGATCTTGCCTTACCCATGACCTTGGACCATCAGAGCCACAACAGCTCTGCCATTAGGAAAAAAATCATCTTTTGAGCCTGTGGCTGGGAATACTGACAAAATCCAAACTAAGTGCCAATTTCTCTGCTGGAGCTCAAGCTCCATCAGAAGAAAGTTGCGGTGGTGTTTCAGTTCACAACCTTCTCTACAGGCAACACAGTACAACATTAGAGACGATGAGACAAAAATAAATGGAGGAAACTCGACACGGGAACATAATCAAAGGCATTGAGCCTTTTAAGATAGCGTCTGCCCTGATGTTTACAGAGTCCTCCCAGAGCCAGGAGACTTCTTCTGGACTTCAGAGGCTCAGTGCTGCTCTGTTCTTGTTTATGGCCCCAATGCCAAAGAAAATTGAGGGGCTGATAAGCACCGTGCACCCTGCCATGCTCGGTCAATGGACTCTTCCTTGGGATTAAGTGCCTGAACAACATAAAAGTGTTTTCATTCTGCTTTATGTTCTCATCTGCCTCTTGAGCAATTATTTTCGGAGTTGTACAGGAACACGGGCTCAGTAGGACTCGGGTTTTGTTCCTGCTTTTCCATCAAGCTACAATGGAAAGCCCACGTGCAGTGTCTCACTCTCACTCCCAGCCCATGGCATTATCCTCATGGGCTCGTCTTGTAATTGTCCCTCGTGTGGGAATTCACTCGTCTGAATCCAGAGCACGCTCCAGCCCACCAAGGAATGGCTCCCCTTGGAAAAGCAGACATATTTAAAGGGAGCTTTCACTGTAGCCACTCAGTGTTCGGTCTCTTTGTGTGCCTGGACCCTAATTAGAGAAGGGAATTGTGGATCAGGAGCTGGAATTTGGTAGGACTCGCAAAAAAAACCTTCACCCCAGGCTTGTACTCTCTTGGGGTTTGCCATGATTAGTGGATCCAATCCCACTGGTTGGCTATAATGGAATAGAAGCCCTTTAATTGCGTGTTAATTACAGTTAATTGCTCACCAGGAAGGAACCCAGGCCTTCCTAGCTGATTGTAGGAAGCAGTGATAGCTGAAGGAGGAGCCCCCCAAGGCAGGGGCCTGTGGAGGGTGATGCTAGCAGGAGGCAGGGCAGGGCTGCCCAGGTCACCTTCCTCCTGTGCCACCTGGGCTGACTCCAAGTGGCCACAGCCCTGAGGCTGCCAGAGCTCCAGGAGCATTTGGACAACGCTCTCAGGGAGGCACAGGGTGGGATTATTGGGGTGTCTGTGCAGGGCCAGGGGTTGGACTGGATGATCCCTGTGGGATATTCTGTGATTCCAACCCTGCACTGCTCTGGCTTGCCTGGGTCTCTGCTCTGCTCCCGGGCTGCTCTTTGGCTCATCCCATCCCTTGCTGATCAACCCAGCCTCGTTAGGAATGGAGGTCACAGACCTCCTCCTGCCTCAGACCGCTGAAACTCCCTCAGATCCTTTTTCCTTGCAGGAATTCCAGACAATATCAGCTTGAGGCTTTTTGCAGGTGAGGAGGAGGGGAAGGGAGGCTGGGAGGAGGCAGGGAGAGCTGGGATTTGTGGTGGGAAGGGAGGATGGGTGTCCACACCGAGTGCCTGCACCCAATTCCACTGGGAAAAACTGCCCCAGGAGCTGGGCTGCCAGGCTGTGAGTTCGGGAGAGAAAGGGAACACGGCCAGCAGAACGCAGAGCCTGAAGCAAGCACAGGCTCAGGATGAATGTGGGGGGCCGGGGGGTTTGGGTCCTGCGGGTTTGTTGTTGCAGGGAGGAATGCGAGCAATTCCTTGGCAGGATTTCCCCGCAGGATATTAGCATTAGAAAGGGAGTCAACGAGCAGGGATAGTTCAGATACGGCTGTTGCTGGCTCAGTTCACCCTCTCTGGGGGTCTTGGTCTCCTCTGCCCTTTCCCAGTTAATACAGTCTGAGGATCATTTAATTCCTGCACACTCTTTGCATCCAGAGCGCCCCAAAACCACCCGAGCAGGACAGCTGGCAGGAAAACGTCCCATTCAGCATCCCAAAACTCCTTGGCCTTTCTCTGCAGGTGGAGTGCAACCCGCAGCCTGCAGGAAAGGGGCTCCTGGCAAGGGCAAAACAACAGATTGATGCTTTCTTTCCTTTCCTGACATGATGAGGGGATCTCAAACGAGTCTTCGTGTCTCTCCTGGCTCTGGCCCACATTAGGAATGTAAGCCTCATGATCCCGTGATCATGTCCAGGACACTCAGGGATGGATGAGGAATCTATACCTCGAGGATAGGTATTTTTAAGGCACAAATGTGGTTGGGATATCTCCCTCCGTAGAAAGCTTGGACTCTGACTACTGCATGGGGATATTTTTGTGGGGAAAAACCACCAACCTCTGTGCCTCCTTTTACAGCGAGTTGTAAAACTTTACTGCTTGTCAGGCAACATTAGTACCTGCCCCTTCTGGGAAAAGGAGTTTTACTGTCATCAGAGCAGATTCATCTGAGCACCTCAGGGCTCAGAGGTGCTGGGCACAAATTCACGCCCTCGATCATTTTTAACAGCACTTTGGGAAAGACTTCTCATCCCACCCCTCACTGCTGTGGGAAATCACATCACAGTCCAAACAGAGTTGGGAGATCAGTTGTTCATGATCCTCCCCTCCTCGGGGGCAGCTCTTCCAATCCAGATTAGATCAAACCGAACCAAAAAGCGTCCAGACTGTGCAGCTGTAAAGGAGCCAAGAATTAGTGAGTTTTCAGGATCCTGGGTCCACGCTGTGATTTCTTCTGCATTCCTCTGGCCGCCCAGGTGTGTTGAACAATGAACGTGCCCCATTTCAGGGTCCATCAGGAGGTGAGAAGTGTTTGTAAACTGGAAATTGCCCTTTGAGCCATTGGAAAGCGACTGGGGGAGCAGAAATGGAGGCTGGCAGCCCTCATCCATGGATAAGGAGCAATGCAGGCTCCTGGAACAAGGGCAGAGAGGAAGCAGCCTCCAGGTGTAGCCACAACTTCTCCCCTTCAGGCCACAAAGTTTAGGAGCCACGTTGCCATGGAGGGAAGGGGAGCAAGCCTGATTTTCCTGGGAGGTTCTCCAGTGGAGGAAGAGCGCCTCGCTGCTCCTTTGCACCAAGGCACCTTTAATCCTGTGGAGATGCCATTCCTGTTCCTGGTTTGCGTGTGAGCCCTTGCTCCACCACACCATGGTCATGGACACCATGATCTCCTTTGGGGTTGCACAGTCAGCCCTCCTCCCACTCCCAAAAAAATTGGGGAAAAACCCTGGAGAGTTTTATGCACTCAGTAAATAATACACCAGGTCTGCCTTACCAAAGAGCCAGGAGTTTTTGGGATAAAGAGGGGAATGTTAATGGTGAATTAGTCAGAAAGGCCAGTGAAGCGTGACACTAATCAGGAGAGGTGATCACACTCTGCTCAAAGACTGTGGCTGCCCCTGAATCTCCTGAATTTGCTGCTCCTCGGGGGCTGCTGCAGCAGACCCTGCAGAGGGAGGGAGGCTGAGCATTGCTAAGGGTTTGACAGCTCTGATGGTTCTCTCCTGAGACACAAAAAAGCCCTGAGATAATGAAAATTCCCCTTGAGCAAGATGTGGTGTGTAGGGATGTAAAAGAGGGAGCTGAATTGCTTTTTCAGGACCGAGTGAAAGTGGAGACCCTTAAAGTGAGTGATACGGGCACCTGAGAGCCCATCATGTTTTTTGCCAGGTCTCAAAGGGACATCTCATTCTCTCCTGTCCATGAGGGTCACAGCTCCTTTCTAGGGCTGGGAAAATCCACCAGGAGATGTGTATTCAATGAACTGGTGCTCCAGCAGGTCCCAGAGGTGTTGGTTGAGATCTGGAGAGTGACCAGTGACCCCCAAAGAGCAAAAATTCAGTTCTCTGCTATTTGGTTTGGTGGGGGACAGGGAGGGTTTAATGTGCTTTGAAGTAAGTGTGTATAAAAATCATCCCACAGTGGTTTGGGTTGGGAGGGACCCCAAAGCTCACCCATTTCCACTCGCCTGCCATGGGCAGGTACATCCTCCACTAGACCAGATTGCTCCAAATCCTGTCCAACCTGGCCTGGAACAATTCCACACATAGAGCATCCACAGCTTCTCTGGGAATAATATATATACATATATATATACGTAGAACAAATAAGTTTATATGTGTTTTAACAAGCATATCCTAAAAGTCCACGAGCCCTCAGTGTGGTAATTACAAAATGGACCAGGGCTAAACTTCCCATTCCCATTATCCATGCTCCTCCCACTGATTTTGAGTAAGTCAGACTCGAGTATTTTCACTCAGTGTGAGGCAAATGAGGAAAACAAGAGTCAAGTGAAAGGTGCCATTAAGCCGTAGGCAAACTGGCGAGCTTCCGACCCCGGGAATGATTTACTGGAGTCTTTAATGAAGCCTGAGTGGGTGAATTATGGGCAGAAAAACAAGGATGAAAGGGAGAGTACGATGAGGGTATTTTTGTAACCTATAAATTCCTCTCGATTTATGCTTCCCTCAAGTTTTACGATGCTCGGGCATAATTCCTGATGATCTTTTTAAAGTGGTGTTTTCATCCCAAATTTAGTTTGTGTTGTGAAAATATCTGTGGCAACCCTGTCTCATTCCAGCTGCTCCAGCATCCAGGCTACTTTTGCCATGACCTGTTATCCATCTGGGATGGGCTGGGATGGATACAGGAATACAGGATTCTACTGCCACTTGTGTGGGCCTACTTGAAGATAAAGCCATGGAGCAAAACTGAGCAGTTTTGTCACAGAAATGTTTATCTGTCACCCATTCCCCACCCTCCAAGGAATAAAAAAAGGGATTTGGACCCAAATCAAAAGGGTTGGTGGAGCTGGATCCAAACGGGCCTGATACCTCAACCAGGCTCCAAGGAAAAATCCTTGAGCTTGGGTTGACAGCATCCAGCTCCCACAACCCAAGAGTAACATGAAGCCTTGAGGTATTGAAGGCTGGGATCAAAGTAATTCCATGCTTTCCTGTTTGTCCCAGCTCCTGACGAGCACGAGAGCTGCTGGGACTAGATAGGAGTGGTGAACGTGCTCCTGGGGAGGTGAAAGCCTTTTGAACTGAGGGCAGCGAGGCATGAAAAGCACATTTGTGCTTCCCCACTCCTCCCACCTCCTGCAAATCTTGCAGCCTGGGGAAACCTCCCTCGGTCCAAACGTTCTGCCATGAGAAAGGAATCGAGGAGCAACACTTGGATGTTCAGGGCTCTGTGTCAGCACAACCTTGGCTCTCTCTAAAGCCCAGGAAGAAATAACTCCTGGAGAAGTGGTAGCACTGGTTCTTCCAGGTCAGCTCGGTTTGCATGGGCGCATTTCTTCCAGGTCAGCTCGGTTTGCACGGGAGCATTTGGGATTAGTTTATGATTTTTCAGGCTGTGTGCCAGCCTAAGCCCTGGAGGAGATAACACCAACGTCACACGGCCCATGCAGCTGCAGCCAGCCTCTCCCTCCTTCTGGCTCTCCCCCATTACCCTCTAAGCTCCCGAGGCTGTTGTGGGCTAAGCCATCCCTTGTTACCTGTTTTTGGATCCAGGTTACTCTGTGTTTCACTCCTGGTTTTAATTTTCCCACCCAGCCAGAGCCAAATCCACCCCAGAGAGCTTCAAGCAGGGGATGAGTTTGGCCCAAGATGTTTCTGTCACAAAGCTGTCAAAACCAATTTCCTCTGATCAGGCTGAGTTGAAATCCCAGTGGAGGCAATTCATCTCCTGCTGGATGCTGGCTCGAATGGCAAATAAACATCAGAGGCAGGAGAGCCTGGCTGGAGATGAGAAATCTCGTCCTGTGATGAGAGGTTATGAACCTTTCCTCTTATCTCACCTTATCTCTTTGGGTTTCATGAGGAGAAGCCTGACGTGGCAGCTGGGGCCTGGGGTGGCTGGGGGTGCTGCAGGGGGACAGCCAGCTCTGCTCCCCATGTTCATACTGTGGGATGGGAGCATGAAAACTGGAAAAATCCCCATGTCCCTGGCCATGTTTACTCATTCCCTAGAGCGGGGGGGGCCGAAGGACAAGGTGGGGAGGGAATGTGTCAGCGTTAGAGCCATGGTGGATTTCACAGCAAACCCTTCATCTGCTGCCAAGGGGGAAGCAAACACCTGTGGGAAGGTGCCAGCCCTGGCCAAGGTCATTCCTCCAGAGCTCCTGCCCACGCTGAGCGGTGTTTTGGGATGCAGCAGTGCCTGGGAGCAGCTTCATGCCCTTCACCTCCAGCTCAAGTTGTCCTTAACGGTGATACCTCCACCTGTCCAAGCCCCAGGACCCTTCTGAGGGCCACCTGTGACCACTGTCCTGGGCATATTCCTCCTCTCCACGCCTTGCGACTCCCACCACCTCCCGCCACAGAATTGCAGAATATTCCAAGCTGGAAGCGAACCACTTGGATCACCAAAGTCCAGCCCATTCCACCTCCCTGGACAACGGGGGATTTTCCCCCTATTTGCCTACAGCAGCTGCCACACGTCTGCTGAGTGAATTTACCCATGGGATGGACCCATCCCACCCAGCTCCCGTGGGAAAGGGATGTCAGAACATCCCTTGCCTCCCATTCCCACACTGCTCCGCTGGAGGCCCGTGCTGCGGCAGTGAGGAGGAAATGCCAGGGCTTAAGTGATTTAGCTTGGGGAACGAGTGAAATCCACTTATATGGGCTAATTGATAGCAAATGATTCCTTAATTAGAAATTACGGAATTGCCCCCTAATTTACGAGGAAGAACAGGACGGACGCGATGAGGAGCTGAGGGTGTTTCCCGTGGTTGCCGGTGATTTTCCTTCGGAGATGCTCTCGCCAATTAACTTTTCATGAGATAAATTTGTTTGCCTTAAAATACCCGGTTAGAAGCATTTGCAAATGCATTATTTAAGGCTTGAAAATAAATATTGGATGCTCGGGCTGTGCTTTGTGAGAGCTCTGAGCCGCGTGGCTTCTCACTCAATTATTGATCGCGCTTTCCGCCGCGCTGGAGACGTTCCCGCTGGCACAGGGGAAAATCCCAGATTGTTTACTTGCTCCTTCCATTTCTCAAAGTCTCCAAACTCTCATCCAGCAACATATTTGGGGGTGTTTGTAACTTTTACATCTCCCTCGATGTGGGTTTTCAGGTGTTTAATAAAGGATGAGCACCTCGGGCGGTTTTTTTTCCTTTCTGAGACGTTTACAGATATTTTTCCATATAAAATTTTGCCAGGATGGATTTATCCTTGTCTCAGATTTGGTTGTAAATAGAACCACAGAATCATGAAGGCTGGGCAAGACCTCCAAGATCTTCAAGTTCAACCTTGAAGGCTCCTCAGAAAGGACCTCACCTACTGCAACCATCAGCACAGAGGAGCAATGGAAACTCCCAACCGGGGAGCTGAGATTTGTAACGGAGAAGGAACTGCACAAACTTCACCTCAGGGAGATTGCAGAGAGGTTTCCAGGGATATCTGGGGGCTGCCAGTGCCCAAGAACTGCTTGCCCTCGGCTTTGTGGCGGGATATCTGCCAAAAATCCGCAGGTGGAAAACCAGTCGGCCCGGCTGCTTGGCTTTGCAGCTGGAGCCTTGGCAGGAATAGGAATGCCGTGTCCAGGGGGAAGAAGGTTTTTGCACCCCACGAAACACTCTGTCCCACAAAAAAGCTGCTCTGAGGATGCTTTGCGAGAGCCCCAGCATCACCCAGGATGGATGCGAGCATAAATAACACAGGGCCTGTTCGGAAGCGTTGCAGGGGGAATTCGGTTCTCATCCCAGCTCCTTCCCACACGGCAAAGTGGAGCCACAGAGCTTGGAAACCCTGCAGACTCATGGCCATAATTAATAGTACAAAGCAGCTGGCAAGGGGACGCCACCAGACAGGCTCCACCTCCGGCTCTGACTGCCAGCAGCTCTGCAGAGCCCTGGCCGTGCCGTGGCTGTTGGTCAAAGCCAGCTGGAATCTCACTGCTGCCTTCAAAGAAACCAACATTTTGCCCCAAAACCCCGCTGCTCCCATCTGCTGCTCCATCCCCGGCACGAACGGACCACACAAATCCCAGATCTTTTCCACAGGGTGCCCACCACGACGGAACCAGACTGATAAATGCTGCCTCACTCCAGTTTTCCCACTTTTAAAATGGGAATTGTGCCGTTCGTGGTGCTGGTGGCAAGCTCAGCTCATGGGTTGGTGGTCGCTGTTCTTGCAGGGAGGGTCTCTTAACATCCATGCTAATAATCCCATGGCACTGGGAACTAAATGAAATCCTGGCACTTACCAGCTGGAAAAGAGGAGAACTGGGCATTTCTTCGCTGGAGAAAAGGAGGGCGAATAATGGACTTAGGAAAGAGGGAGCGCCAAGAAAAACGCGGAGCTGAGCGCTCGCCGCTCTCCTTAAAGAAAGCGATTCAGGCTCAGCACATGCAGTCATTAAACAGGGAAAAGAGAAATAAATTCTTGTGACTCGGTCTCTTCGCGGGGCGGCCGGGCGAGCTCCTCGATCCGCCGTGGCCTTGGGACATAATGGGGCATTGAAAAGCAAATCCGGCGGCACAGAAAGGAAGTGTGTTCCACCAGGCCAGAGCGGGCACCGAGGGTAGGAACAGCTGAGTGGTCATCTCTGGCGGCTCAAATCTCAGCCAGGCAGAGCTGTGGACAAGCCAGGCTTTGTTGGGAGAGCCGCAGCTGACATTTAACATCGTTTTTAGAATGATAAAGCTCACTCGGGATGCTCTTTGCCCTCGGCAGGGTGGAAAAAACCCCCCCAGGACAGGCACCTGTGTGGCAAAACAGCCACCATGTCCTCGTGCCTGGGGGCTGCTCCAGGATTCCTGGTGAAGTAGGCAAAGGTTTGTGGGGTTATGGATTTCAGACCCTGCCAGGGGAAACGAGGGAAATCTGAGCATCAGCATCACTGCTTTGCCCTCCTTGTCCTGGCAATAAACGTCCCTACTGTTACCTCAGCACACTTTTGGGGTGAAAGACGTGCCAGCCCCTCAAGCTGGGCTTGAGATCACCTGAAATCACTGGAAATATCCTGAATTTTGGGCATGCTGGCAAATTTCACCACTGTGCCCTTGCTGTGCTACATGGGACCGGTCAGAGAATCGCAGGATAGTTTGGGAAGATTTCTTCAAGCCCATCTTGTTCCACCCCCCCTGCCAGGAGCAGGGACACCTTCCACTAGACCAGGTTGTCTCAATCCCTGCCCAGCCTGGTCCAATTCCTCTCTCCCACGTTCCCCTGCCTCTAAAAGCCAGGGAATTCTTATTTTCTCCTGTATCTTTTGAGTCCTGAGCCCTTTTCCAAGGTGGACAGCAGGTAGCTGAGGGCGCTGATACTTTTATCCTCTGCTTGCATCCCGGGATGCTTCCACCCAGCATTCCTGGGATGAATTAGTAGAAAACGCTGCTCGTTTTGGGCTTGCCTTGGCTTTGTACCGGGATCTTCCAAATGCCTGTCCCTGTCCCAAGCCACGCTGGTGTCTAGTGGGAATACCCAGGGTGTCTTACGGGTGTATCCAGGGGGAAATGACCATGGGCAGACCCTCTCATTAAATGGGGCTAATGATGTGAGGCAGCTGCTCTGAGCACAAGCCAGCACAGCCATCAATTCAATTAATCCCACTGATTAATGCAGGAGCTCAGCAGAGGCCATAAACGAGGCTGTTTGTCACTGGACGTGGGGGATTATTGTGTTTAAAGAAGGAAACTCTTCCCTGTTTTATCATGGAGCTGTCTGGAAGCTGGAAGGGCTCTGTCAGTGATCTGAGGGGAGGGAATAAATGATCCTAATAAATAAAGGTGCACCCCTTGGCGGCACCATTAAATGGAGCTCTTGCTCCCCATGCCTTTGCCCCAGATGTGTAGGGGAAATTTGGGAGTCAGCAGCCCAAAAGTGGTGGGGAAAGGGCTGCTCTGAGCCTCTGAGGGGCACGGAAAGGCAGCCCAGGAGGATGTTCAGCTAAAGACGAAAGTATTCTTGGCTGAAAAACAGGATTTTCTGCTCCTGGGCCTTTTCCAGACCCACAGAACTCTGCGGGAGCCTCTTCACCAACTGCGGAAAACCCACAATCTGGAATCTCTTGGTACAGGGTGGAGGTTGGAGCCATGTCAAGGTTCACAAGGATGCACCAACAACTGCATCCCCCTTTGCATCCCCCCTCTGCTTGGCAGGGATATTTATCCATCTGGGAAGACATCCTAACCAGCACTGATTCCCCTGTTACCATTATCTCCCCTAAGGATGATAAAACAGCTTCATCCCGGTGGTTGCTTTTAGATAGAGCTGTCATTGAGTCTGGGAATTTTTTTTCTTTCCTGCAGCTTCCGTGGTTCTGTCGCCAGGAGAATCTCCAGCTGGGAACAAAAGCCAGTTTATTTTGTGGGATGGGACTTGGGGAGGGAAGGGGAAAAAGGGGAAGGGCAGCGGTAACTCGTGGGTTGTGGGGTCTTGCTGCTGTGAGCGGCCAGGCAGGGTGGGAGGTGAGGACAGAGATTCCGTGGATTCTAAAGGGTGGAGAGGAAAAATGAAGTGGGAGATTTACAGGGAATGGAGTCTTAAAACAAAGGATTTTGGTTACAAAGTAATACCTGAAGGGGCTCCAGGAGAGCTGGAGAGGGGCTTAGAACAAGGGATGGAGGGACAGGACACAGGGAATGGCTTCCCACTGCCAGAGGGCTGGGATGGATGGGATCTTGGGAAGGAATCCTTCCCTGTCAGGGGGGGGAGGCCCTGGCACAGGGTGCCCACAGCAGCTGTGGCTGCCCCTGGATCCCTGGCAGTGTCCCAGGCCAGGTTGGACACTGGGGCTTGGAGCAGCCTGGGACAGTGGAAGGTGTCCCTGCACATGGCAGGGGTGGGAATGGGATGAGCTTTAAGGTCCCTTCCAACCCAAACCCTTCTAGAATTCTAGGATTCAGGCTGTAAATAAAGGATGTTGCCATGTGGAGTAGTCTCCCAGGAGGAGGGAGGTTGGTGCAAAGCTCTCCAAAATCCATCCCCTCCCACAGGACAGGGTGAGCAGCAGGTGGGATTTGCAGCCTGGCAGGGATGAGGGATGTGCTGGGGGCAGGATCTGTGTGCAAAGCTGTGGAAGGGCACTGCAGGATTCACCCTGAGGAGCTGGGAAGGTGCAAGACCTGTCCCTGCAGCTCTTTCACCTCTCCCCTCCGCCTCTCTGCTGTCCTTTGTTCATTCACTCTCTCAGTCGATGTCAGGCAGCCAAAGACATTAAAAGCCTCTCCAGAAGCTCCGTTCTCTCCTCTGGGCACTTCCTCCTCAGGCTTAAAAACCGAATCCCTGTTATTAGTGGGAAGTGGTTGTTACCTGGCTGGGTGTCACCTCACAAACCCCGTCCAGGAGTGATCAGGGTGATATCAGCCCCCCTTTCCCACAGCTTTCCCTCCCCAGTGGCACCAGCATGGCCACAGGTTTATGAATCATGGAAGGGTTTGGGTTGGAAAGGACCTTAAAGCTTAAAAAGCCATGGGCAGGGACACCTTCCACTGTCCCAGGCTGCTCCAAGCCTCGTCCAGCCTGGCCTTGGACACTGCCAGGGATCCAGGGGCAGCCACAGCTTCTCTGGGCACCCTGTGCCAGGGCCTCCCCACCCACCCAGGGAACCATTCCTTCCTAACATCCCATCTATCCCTGCCCTCTGGCAGTGGGAAGCCATTCCCTGTGTCCTGTCCCTTGGAAACAACCTCTCTCCATCTTTCTCCCACGTCCCCTTCAGGTCCCCCCCCTTCCCCTGGAAGGCCACAATTAGGTCACCCCAGAGCCTTCTCTCCTCCAGGCTGAACAATCCCAATTGCCTCATCCCAGGGATATTCCTGCTGTGGGTGGGCATGGCCGGGAATGCTCTGCTAGACTCTGAGGAAAAGCAGAAGCAGAGGCCAGGCTTGCCAATATCACGTAGGGAATTGCTGCCTTCAGCTATTGGAACGGATGGAACGGGAAAAAATCCTCTGGACACCATCTCCAAGAGGAAATCAGGTGGATGCCCGTGGAGACGGGTGTCAGAGGAGTAAATCCGCCCTGCTTTAATTCCAGCCCAGCGTAATGGAATTCCGAAAACGAAGCAGAAATAATCCATTTGGGGAGCCCAGCGGAGGGAAGACAGAGCTTCGTTTGCCAGCTCCAAAGGCAGCGAGCCTCGTTTACGAGGCACTTCTGCGGGTAATTGGCTTTGAGGCGGGAATGTTATACCTACAAAATAAATCTTGTTGGAATTTATTGGCTTTTTCCAGCTCCTAAACCCCGAGCACCCCTGAGCCAGCAGAGCTCAAACACCTGGAATGCTCCAGAGCCTCGGGATGCAAACAAAGAGCTGCTGTTTCCCAGGAAGGAGTCAATAACTCAGCTTCCATAGGAGGAGAGGGACACCAAACCCTGCCAGTTATCCCCATCTGCCGTCATTAAGCTGTCACGGCTGTAATTAATTCGCAGCGAGGGGAAGATTGGCCCAGGAAGAGCTCGCCCCGGGGAGTTTGCTGGGAGCGCTGCGCCAACTGAGCAACTGAGCGTTGTTAAACGCACCTTGGCAGCCGAGCAGGAGCTGCCCCGGCTCCGGAGAGCCATCCACGGCACGATCCGGGCACAGGGATTCGCTGGATTCCCACCAGAACGGCGGGATCGCGGAAAAAGCGCTCCCTGCAACCGGCTGCAACAAACACGGAGCCGGGGCGCACCCACCGAGGGCCAGGGTGTTCTGATATTCCGTGTGGAAGAGGATTTTGTCAGGCTCAGGTTTGGGAACGCTCCTGTTGGGAAGGTTTCGGGAGCTCAGGGTTGATGGCTGAGCCACTGCAAGAGCATCCCTGCCCCGGCAGGGGTTGGAATGAGATGGGCTTTAAGATCCCCTCCAATCTCAACCGTTCCGTGATTCTGTGATTCCACGATGCTCCTGGTGAGGAGGATCCATGCTCCAGCCCTGGGGAGGGGATTGGTGTCGCTGGGTTTGGGGCTCGTCAGACCCAGGTCCGGACGTCCAGCTCCTGTCTGCAACTTCCAAAGCAGCGTCAGAGCAAAAAGGAGCTTTTCTCTCCCCCAAAAAAAGCCGGCTGCACTCAGGAGCCATGGGAATGGCATCCCGGGCCAGCCCTTTTCCCAAGAACTGCCCAGGCCAACAATTTCCACCCAGATCCGTGCCTGACAAACACCACAGGGGAACGCACGGAGGAATGAACTTTCCCATGGAATTCCTGCAAGAAGAATTCCCAGCACCACAGAAAAGCCTGGCCTCGTCAGGGCATTTTGTCCGGCTCTAATTGCTCCCTGATATCACTTCCTGGCAGGGAAAACGGGAGTGGCACCATTCCAAAGGTGGGCTGGATGTCTTTGTCCCTGTGCCTGGCTCAATCCCAGTGGGAGCAAAGGGAATGTGGCAGTGGGAGGCAGGAGCAGGGCAGGGAGGGTGGGAGGCAGAAGCCCAGGGGTGCCCAGCACCCACTGGAAGGATGCTGTTGGAGCATCCTCTGGCTGTGGATTTTGCTCCACGCCGTGGATTTTGGTCCACCCTGTGACCAAAATCCCCTTCCTTGCTCTGAGCTGCTACTGGGCGTTGCAAACTGCTCGGAAAGCAGAGAGGGATGGATGCGGATGGAAAGCTCATCCCTCCATCCCGGGCTTGGCACCAGCAACGTGCCCAAGGCACGTCCTGAGTACTGGGAAAGCTGCTCCCGGGATGGGATCACAAACTGATGGAGTTCAGGACCAGTTTTCCCACCTGGAGATGTGGTTTTTCCCAAGGGATCATGAGGATGCTGAGCTGGAGCTGCAGATTCTCATACACCTCCTCCAGCCCATCAGAAAAGACATTTTTGCCCCCAAAGCCACTCAAGGCGTCAGCCTGGGATGATCCAGCCCGAGGCAGGAGTAATTTTGGACTTTCCCATGTCCAAAAGATGGGGAATCACAGCAGGGATGGAAAAGAGGAATAAACCAGCCACTCAAATACTGATTTTAATGGGAGTTTTGCAGGAGCAGAGGGACAGGAGCACCCCAGGCCAGGTGCCAAGGCACAGATGGGGGCAGCACCCAACCCAGCTGCATCCCAGGTGCCATCCCAATGTTTTCCACTGGCAAAACAGGATGGAAATACCCCACTGCAGTAAGAGAACCGGGTTACCCGGCTGCGGGGAGCTCGCCTCGGAGAAACCCCAAAGCTCCCAAAATAACGCCACGGAAAAGAGCTCCCAAGGGTGCTTTGAAGTGGTTCTGCGTGGCTCGTTTTGGGAAGCCAGGAAAAAGGTTGGGTAAGGCCGGGAAGCCCTGGCTGACCTCTGGGATGGGGTCTAGCCACGCAAGGACTTGCAGGCACCCTGTTGCCACCCCGCTTTTGTCACAGCCTGGCCAAAACTCTGTCTCCTTCTGCTGCGCTGGGCGCAGGAGGAGCCAGCACTAGGAAGAGGAAATTTAATCGTCAGATCCCGATTAAACCCAGGAAAAAACAAGGAGGGGGTGGGAACAGAGGCGGCTCGTGTAGCCCGGACCCATCTGCTCCGGTATTTTTCGCCCAGCCGCTTTTCCAAAGGGTGTTCCAACAGGAGATGGCCACTGTGGTGGTGTTGGTGGGCACCATCTCTGTGTGCACTTCATGTCCATCCCTGTCCTGTGGTGTTGTTGTTCCTGGTATCCCATTTTCCTAACCCTGCATCCCAGCCAGGCAGCACAACCCAGAGTGGGATGCTCCCTCGGTCTATGGGATTTTAGGGAACATGACCCCCTTTTTCTGGCGTTGGGTGCTGTGGGAAGCTTGGGAGCTGCTCTCTGATTGTGGTTACTGCAAGAAATTAAAGAGTTTAGCATTTTCCTCCATGTTTCTCCTGGCTTTCCCATCCTGGGAGAGGAACAGGGGTGGGATTTCTGCTTTGTCAGGCTCTGCTTCCATGACAAAAAAGGCCAAAAAAAAAAAAGGGGGCATAAACCCTCAGCTGCCTAGCGTGCAAGGGAAGGAAGGGTTTGAGTGTGACCACCCTCACCGCCGGGCTGGGAGGGTGTGATTTTCAGAAGCACTGCCCCTTGCACCAGGGACACTCTGTGCACATTTATTTCGCACAAGCAATGTCCCTTGCACAGGGGCCGTTCCACCCCCCGTGTTTTGCACAAGGAGATCATTCTAGGCAGATTTATTTTGCAAAAGCACAATTACACTCCCCCCCGTGCACCCCTGTTTTGCACAAGCACTGTCCCTTGCAGCAGGGCAGTCTCATGCCCTGTGGTTTGCACAAGGACACTGTGACAATTTATTTCGCACAAGCACTGTCCCTGGCATGGGGACAGTCACACCCTCCCATGTTTTGCACAAGGAAACCACTCTGTGCACATTTATTTTGCACAAATACTGCCCCTTGCACCCAGTCACACTCCCCGTGTTTTGCACAATTTCCCACTGCGCACAGTTTTTTTGCACAAGCACTGCCCCTTGCACAAGGGCAGTCACACGCCCCATGTTTTGCACAAGGACACCACTCTGTGCACACTTATTTTGCACAGGGGCAGTCACATCCCCGTGTTCTACACAAGCACACCGCTCTGTGCGCACTTGCTTTGCACTAGGGCAGTCACACACCGCGTTTTGCACAAGAACACCGCTCTGTGCACACTTGTTTTGCACAAGGACAGTCGCAGTCCCCCCGTGCGCGCATTCACCTCGCACGGCCGCACTCCCGCCCGCTTCCCCCATCCCTGTTTTCCACAGCGCTCCCGTCCCCACCCCTCACACAAGTTTTACACAAGCATCTCCGCTCCCCCCCGGCTCCGCGCCTCCCCGCGCTCCCGTCCCTCCGCTCGGCCACGCCCCGTGACGTCACGCAGGCGGGCGCGCGCGGCCNCGGCGGTACCGGCGGTGGCAGCGGCTCCCCGCGGGCTCCCGGGGCTGCCGGGGAAAAGTTTGGAGCGGCGGCGGCGGCGCCGGGCGGGCGGTGGCGGTGGTGGTGGAGGGTCGGGGCTGAGCCAGCGGCGGAACGCGGGGAGGCGGCTGGGGAGAGGGTGAGCGTGAGTGAGTGTGTGAGACTCTGTGTAGGTGTCCTGTGTGACTCTGTGTGTGACTGTAAGTGTCACCTGTGTGTGAAAGAAGCGTGTGTGATACTGTGTAAGTGTCCTGTGTGACTCTGTGTGTGTGACTCTGTGTGTGTTCTGTGTGACTCTGTGTGTGACTGTAAGTGTCCCCTGTGCGAATGTGTGTGGAAGAATCATGTGTGACACTGTGTAAGTGTCCTGTGTGACTCTATGTGTGACTGTAAGTGTGCCCTGTGTGACTGGGTGTGCAAGAAGCGTGTGACACTGCGTGAGTGTTGTGTGACAATGTGTTTGTCCTGTGTGTGTGACACTGTGTGCTTGTGACTGTAAGTGTCCCTTGTGTGTGTGACTACGTGTAAGTGTCCTGTGTGACTCTGTGTGTGACTGTGTGTCCCCTGTGTGACTGGATGTGCAAGAATCGTGTGACACTGTGTGTGTGTTCTGTGTGACACTGTGTGTGTGTTCTGTGTGACACTGTGTGTGTGACTGTAAGTGTGCCCTGTGTGACTGGGTGTGCTAAAAGCGTGTGTGACACTGTGTGTGTCCTGTGTGTGTGACACTGTGTGTGTCCTGTGTGTGTGACACTGTGTAAGTGTCCTGTGTGTCTGTGTGTGCTTGTGACCATGTGTAAAGTGCCCTCCGCGTGTGTGACACTGTGTGTCATGTGTCTGTGTGTCGTGTACCCTGTGTGTGACAGTGTGACAGCTGTGCCTGACTCTTAAGTGTCCTCTCTGTGTGTGTCCATAGCTGTGTGTGTCCGAGTGTGACTGTCGCGTGTCCTCTGTGTGCCAGCGTGTGCGTGAGACGATGTGCCGTGTGTGACTGCGCATGTCACACGTCCCCTGTGTGTTGTGTGTGTGTGCAGTGTGTCCCCCGTGGGTGTTTTCTGTCCTTTGGGTGTGTGTGACTGTGTCCCCTGTGTGTGGTGTGTCCCGTGTGTGTGACTGTGTCCCCTGTGTGTGTGACTGTGTGCATTATGTCCCCCGTGGGTGTTTTCTGTCCTTTGGGTGTGTGTGACTGTGTCCCCTGTGTGTGTGACTGTGTGCAGTGTGTCCCCCGTGTGCGTGGCTCCGTTTTGTCCTCAGTGTGTGTCCCCCTGCCCCGCTGTCCCCTCACGCCCCCTGTGTGAGGGTGTCAATGTGGCCGTGTCACGCGTGGCTCCGTGTCCCCGTTCCCTGGGAGATTCCCAGCGCTGTGCCAGCCTCCGCTGCGGGTGCTCGGTGCTCTCCTTGGACCTGTCCCTTGTCCCCCGGCTCCCGCTGGCGCTGCCGCGGGGGGATGGGGACGATGGGCACCGGCTGGCAGAGTTGTCACCCTGCCGGTGTCACCGGACGCTTCTCGGTGTCCTAGAGGGGACAGAGGGACTGGGGTGGCTCCTCTTTTGGGGCGCTGCGGGGAGTTCGGGGCTGTTTTGAGCAGCATTCCAGCGGCTGTGCCTGGCATTCATTTTCCAGGAGGATTTTCCCAGCTGGGGCTCGCCGAGGGGTCGCTGACCTCGTTGCTCCTTGCTGGCTGCCCAGGGGATGCTTTGGAAGCGAGGGATGCTTTGGAAGGCAGGGCTTGGTTTTCCGGCTGTTGCTCCCGGGACAGGTTGGGTGGGAGAGGTGGAATTGCGCGGGTGTGTGATGTGCTGCAGCCCCGGGCTCCCGGGAATACCGATTTTTTGGGATCCCTGGCTGCTCAGGAGTTACTTAGGCTCAGCATAACTTTGGTACCCAGGGGGACAGTGGCGGCCGTGCCGTCGTTCTGTGCCTCTGCCCGAATTAAACCACGCTGTGCCAAAGCCCCAAACCCCAGAGGAGCTGTGGGATGTGGGATCAGGCGGATGCAAATTCCTAGCGCAGCATCCCCGCTCTGGAATGCCCGTCACTGCCTGCCCCCCCCACCCCCCCAGCCCGTCCTTTGTAGCTAATGCTTCCTGAGATTTGCAGTGATTAAGTTTTGGCTGTTAATTAATATATACATTACGAGTTAATAATTGAGTTACGCTGAATGGAGCAGCAGCTGGGGTACGAGATGGAGAGGGGGGTGTGTTGTGTTGACAGCCGTGTCTGGATGCCGAGGCTCTGGCATAAGGATTCATCCTTGATTTCCTCGTGCCTGACTGCAGCAGCGGGATGCTTAGATTTGCCTCCAAGCAAAAAAATCCTTGATAATGAGAGTGAAGTCCTCCTGGGACGGGCGTGTAGCTCTGACAGGGGTTAGAGGTGGGTTTGGCACTTGGGTTAATGCTTGGACTTGATGACCTTAGAGGGCTTTTCCAACCTAAATAATTCTGGGATCCTCGGAACGGTCACGTCTCCTCCTGGCTCTTGCTCCCACCCTGCGGAGGGGACAGCATCTCTGGTGGCAGTTCTTCCCTCCTGTTCTGCTTTTTCCCTCTTTCCTCCTTTTTTCTTGCCCTGACGAGCTGTGGCTGCCCCATCCCTGGAAGTTTTGGATGGGGCTTGGAGCAACCCTGGTCTGGTGGAAGGCGTCCCTGTCCATGAGGTGAACTTTAAGGTCCCTTCCAATCCAAACCATCCATGATTCCATGATGATTCCCTCGCCTTTCCAGGGTCTCCATGTTCTTCCCGCAGTGAGCTTTACCCCCCGGTCACTCACAGCGAGAGAATTCCCGCTTTTCTCATGACCCCCCCATCCCACAGACCCGCAGCCTTCGCTGAGCACATCCCATCCTGCCTGGAGAATTTTGCAGGCAGAGATGCCAGCTTTCCATGGATTTATATTTCCAAAATAACCCCGTCCGGGCCGTGGAAGGGAATGTGCTTTTCAAAAATAGCAGCTTCGTTACTTTTAATCAACTCAAAGCTGGAGCAGCGTGGAGTGATTGCAGCCGCCGCTCGACATCCTCGTTATCCTTGTTATGTTTGCCTTTTAATGAGAGCAGAACTATCTGCAAAGCTAAAATATTTATTTTAGCCTGGTGGGGTTGCTCGTGAACGTTTGTGGATGGTAAGGAGGTGGTTTAGATGCTGTGTGGGGCTTTTTTTGTTTTAATGGGAAAAACATTTAAATATGGCAAGAGGCTTTTCATGGCCGGGGCTGTGTGTGAGGAGGGAGCCGGCAGCTGGAGAGCTCGGGACGTGCAGGGGAATTTGCATCCTCCTCAGTCTTCTCATTTCCAAGTGATCTGGGAGTCGTGTCCCCTCCTGGCTCCGTGGGTGGATTTCTGACGGCAGCTGGTACGGGAGTGAACGCAAATAACCTCAGCTCGGAGCCTCTCGGCCTCGGGTTTGGCACCTGCCTTTTCTTTCCTGCCCAAAATTTGTCCTGAAAGCACCTGAGCTTTGGCAAGGTGCCCCGGAGGCTCCCCGGGAGATGGTGTGGAGCTGGGATGGGCTTTTATGGAATCATGGAATCTCCTGAGTTGGAAAGGACCCACAGGGATCACTGAATCCAACCCCTGGCCCTGCACAGACACGCCACCAATCCCACCCTGTGCATCCCTGGGAGCGGTGTCCAAATGCTCCTGGAGCTTTGGCAGCCTCGTGCCCATTCCCTGGGGAGCCTGGGCAGTGCCCAGCACCCTCTGGGGGAAGAACCTTTCCCTGATCTCCAACCTAACCCTGCCCTGACACAGCTCCAGCTGTTCCCTGGGTCCTGTCACAGAGAGCAGGGGATGGCAACATCCAGGAAAGTTTTGTAGCCAAGCATTGACTTCCCCAGTGACCAGGGATGAGTCAGCTTCAAAACGAGGGGACCAGCCCACTGGAAAATGTATTTCTGCTTCTTAACTGGGATCTCTTAACTGGAGCCCCTCTGCTCTGGAGCCAGGCTGGGAGAGCTGGGGGTGTTCACCTGGAGAAGAGAAGGCTCCAGGGAGAGCTCAGAGCCCCTTGCAGGGGGCTCCAGGAGAGCTGGAGAGGGACTGGGGACAAGGGATGGAGGGACAGGACACAGGGAATGGCTTCCCACTGCCAGAGGGCAGGGATGGATGGGATCTTGGGAAGGAATTGTTCCCTGGGAGGGTGGGGAGGCCCTGGCACAGGGTGCCCAGAGAAGCTGTGGCTGCCCCTGGATCCCTGGCAGTGGCCAAGGCCAGGCTTGGAGCAGCCTGGGCTAGTGGAAGGGGTCCCTGCCCATGGCAGGGGGGGGAATGAGATGATCCTTAGGGGCCCTTCCAACACAAACCCTTCTGGGATTCCCCGATGGCTTCAGCGAGGTGTTCACGGAGAGCAAGGAGTGGGTGCTGCCGGGATTCCCTGCCCTCTGGACGATGCCCTGCCGGGATGGGGGAGGCATCTCCAGTGCCAGCACCAGCTCAGGACCCTTCCAGGCTGCTCCCAAAATTTGCAGGGTGAGATTTAAAAGCACAGAACGTGTCCTGGGGCTGAGCAGGGGATGCTTCCTGTGGCTCCCTCCTGGAAAACAATCCCTGCCTTAACCCCGCCGAGCTTGGGCACAGGGCTGGCATTGTCCAGGGGCCTTGGCAGTGCCATGCCAGCCTTGGCTGGGGCAGGGAGCACGTGGCTCTGCCGGCCCTGGCACAGGAAAAATCCCTCTTGGACTTGGAAAGGGCAGGAGAAACCCTGGGCTGCTCCTGCTGGAGGTGGCAGGGCTGAGTCCTGTCCCTGAAGGAGCTGAAGGTGTCACCGAGCTGTTGGGACACCAGGGCAGCTTTGCTGGGGTGGTAATTATGGGGCTGCAGGGTTTTTGTTAAATTCAGAAGGGTTTGCAGCCCCAGCTGCAACCATGTGGCCATAAATAATGGCCATGAATAATGTTTGGCCATAAATAATGTTTGGGGTTTTGGGAAGGGGAAAAAGGAGAAGGCTTTTGCATGTCCTAACAAGTCCCCAAAGGAGACAGAGGGACTTGCTCCCAGCAGCTCAGATCTGGTTGTTAGTGCCCAAGTGATGTCCCAGTTCCATTACCACCACACTGAAGGATCATTTTTGAGGACACCTGTGGCATCTCCTCCCTCCTATGGTCCTCCTTGCAGCCTAGGGGGGGGCTTAATTTCTCCCTTGGAGTCCTTGGAGTGATTTCCATGTACTTCTGTTCCCATGGGCTCCTAAGGAAGAGTGTGGGAATGCGGACAGGGATGTGTGTGGGTGGTTCACAGCATCAGGGAGTGCAGGAGCACTTGAAGGCCCTCTGCTGCCTTGGGGGGGCTGCGGCTCCGGGGGTTTCCTGGGGTGAAGTCAGTTTTTCACGGATCAAAGAGCAGGCCATGAAACTTGCAGCTCTTTTGTCCTGGCCCTGGATTCTCTTTTTCCCCCTCTGCTGGGGAAGGTGGCATTCTGGGTGGGTCGCACGTTCTTGGGAGGGATCGCTCGGTGTGCCACGAGCAGCATTCCCTGGCTTTAATCCCGTTTTTTCTGTGGCCAAGCTGCTGCCCCTCCATTGGGAACCCCTTGAGCGGTGCCCCCCAATCCCACGGGATGTTTCTGTTTTTAACCCACTGATTCCATGTGGATTTGTGCAGGGGTTATTTTTGGTGCCGGGAGGTGCCCCGTCCCCATTCCCGTCCCCATTCCCGTCCCCATTCCCATCCCCATTCCCGTTCCCAGCTGGCATATCAATGGGAAAGGAATGCTCTCATTCCCCAGCTCCTGGGGCTAAAGAAGTGTTCCTGCTTTTCCCTGCGTGAGTGGATGTTCCCGCTCTGCCCCGGAGAGAGGTGGTGTCACATCCCAAATCCTCTTTATAGGATCATCACAGAATCCCAACATGGTTTGGGTTGGAAGGGACCTTAAAGCCCATCCAGTCCCACATCCTGCCATGGGCAGGGACACCTTCCACTGTCCCAGGTGGCTCCAAGCCCCGTCCAGCCTCCCCTTGGACACTTCCAGGGATCCAGCGGCAGCCACAGCTCCTCTGGGCACCCTGTGCCAGGGCCTCCCCACCCTCCCAGGGAACAATTCCTTCCCAATATCCAATTTCTTTCAGTTTGGGGGAAAAGCTTTGTAGCCTCAAACCTCTGAATATTAAAGTACAAAGGTGGCCCAGGTGGGAAGGTGGCCCAGCCATTTATTTTTTAATCACTCCTGTGCTTCTTCCAAGTGAAATGGCTTCAAAAAGAAAGAGAGGTGGTTTAGACGGGATATTGGGAAGGAATTGTTCCCTGGGAGGGTGGGGAGGCCCTGGCACAGGGTGCCCAGAGGAGCTGTGGCTGCCGCTGGATCCCTGGAAGTGTCCAAGGGCAGGCTGGAGCAGCCTGGGCTAGTGGAAGGTGTCCCTGCCCATGGCAGGGGGTGGAATGAGGGGATCCTTAGGGTCCCTTCCAACCCAAACCACGTTGGGATTGGGTGATTTTGCATCATCTGGGTGCATTTGTGTAAGTTGGAGGGATGGTGATGCACATCTGGTTTGCAGTCCTGTTAAATGATGGGGAAAGCTTTAATAATAATAATAATAATAACAATAACAATATTAGTATTATTAATACTGTTAATAGTAATATTAATAATAATAATATTGTGAAAGCCTTTCCTTCTCACTGTTCTCTGCATCCCCTGGAGTTGCTTCCTCTCCTGCCCCACAGGAGGGTCACCCTGGGGACCACCCCATCATTTCCAAGAGGGAAATCGCTTCCACGGAGCCAAACCAGATGTTTTCCAGCTGACTCCAGGAAATTTCGGCCCAGCAAAGGCTCCTGGCTGTGGTGTGGGGTTGTGAGGCTGCCCTGCTCATCCCGTGCTGCTCTGTGCTTCCTCTCTCCAGGGCTAAATCCGGGTGCTGCCCTTCTCCTGCCGTGCCTGCCCCCTCCGCCCGGATAATGTGCTTTAGGTCATCCCTAGAAAATGTTTCAGGTCTTTTTTGGGGGGGCAGGGCTGGCGCGGTGTGTGGCCTTGTTTGAACAGTGCCGGCTGTTTCCTTAGGAACAGGGAAAAAAGGCTTTTTTGGGGACGGAACAATGGTGCAGCGCCGGCTGGGTCAGCGCAGGGGAATGGGGCTGGAGGTGTTTTATGGGCACTGCTGCTGGGAGAAGCGACCCTAAAGGTCTTTTCCACCCTAAATTGTGAATCTGGGATAAGTCTGAGAGTGGGTTTGCTTCTCGGTGTGTCCGGGGCTGGGCACAGCATCCATCGTTTTGCTTGGCGTGCTGGGGGAAGATGCTCAAGTTATCCGCCTAAAAACACCTCCACAGCTGAAGGGTGGAGAAAGAGAGCCAAAAATGAGCAGGAATTGCAATAATGGATGCTGTGGTCGCACAGGGAGTTCAGAACAAAGTCTCCCAAGTCTCACCCAGCTCTGGGACTAAGAGCATTCCAGCCCGGCTCGTGTGGTTGTGGGAGATGTGAAATCCTTAATTCCTGCCTCATTCCCCGCTGCAGCTCCGTCCTCTCGGCTCGCATCCGTTCCCAGAGCAGCCGGGGGGAGCTGCCGGGTCCCTCTCTGCAGAGGCCTGCCACGGCTAAAATTAAACAAAGAGAAACTTCCCATTTTTTTGTGAGTGCTCCGGCTTCCGGAAAATGGCAGCGCGCTGGAGGCAGGCGAACAAAACAAGGCAGCCCTGGCCAGAAAAAACCTCCTCACCTCTGAGGCATTTCCTTGCTTTCTTATCCCCCCCCCCCCCCCGCCCCTCCAGCCTCTCTCCCTCCCCATCCTGGCTGCTCCATAGAAAAGCTGCCATCAGATTAGGGCTCCCGGGGTGGAGTTGCTCTGGGAAGGCTGCACGGAAAGCCAGCCTTGGGAATAGCTCTGCTCCCTCCCCTCAAGTCCCCTCTGTGCTTATTTTGCCAGAAACATCCTCAGTGGGGGTTTCTGGGAGTGTGTGGCTGCGCCTTTGGGGCAGGTTGAGCTGTTGGGATCTGTAAGGAAGCACAGGGAATAGTTCCCAGTTGGCCTGGGAGCAACTGGTCCTGGCAATGGATAAGGCTTGCGGGGTGGGAAAAAAAGGAGATGCTTGAGTGCATCCTGAAAAAAAAGAGGAGATCCATGGGTTCATCCCAGAAAAGCAGGAGATGCGCGAGTGTATCCTGCAAAAAAAAAGGAGGAGGAGGTAGGGGTGCATCCCAGAAAAAGGAGGAGGTGGGGAGCACATCCTGCAGAAAAGGAGGAGGAGATGCATGAGTGTATCCCAGAAAAGAAAAAAAAAAAGCGGGAGGAGCGGATGTGTGGGGAGATCCTGGATAAAAGGAGATGTGCAAGCGCATCCCACAAAAGGAGAAGGGGATGCGTGGGTGCCTCCTGGAAAAAAAAAGAGGAGCTGTGTGAGTGTATCCCGTAAAAAAAAAAAAAAAGAATGAGGAGATGGGGGCATCCCTCAAAAGGAGGAGATGTGAGGAAATCCCACAAAAAAGGAGGAGGAGATGGGGGTGCATCCCAGAAAAAGGAAGAGAAGATGCCCAAGAGCATCCCACAAAAAGAGAGGAGGAGAAGGGGGATTCATCCCTCAAAAAGAGAGGAGGAGAAGGGGGATTCATCCCACAAAAAGAGAGGAGGAGAAGGGAGGAATGCATCCCACAGCTTCTCTTCCTGAGCTCCAGCTCCTCCTTCCCTGTGGATGCTGTTGGCTCCAGATTTCTTGGAGCAGCCTCCCCACGAGCGGTACCTCTGCAGGGATGCATCCCACGATTGCTGGGATGGGATGAGTGGGTTTTTTAGGGAAAGGGGAGGAAAACCTGGCATCCCCAGCACCAGGGTGGGTTATTTTGGGGGTGTTTTGTGTCTTTTTTTTGACACCAGCTTCCCAGGAAGCATCTCCTTTCCAGCAGCCAAACTTGTCAGGGAGTGAGACCACAAAACAAGGCTTTCCTGGGGCCTTTGGAAAGGTTTTCCTTGGTTTTCTGGGAATGGGGCATGGACAAAGGATTTGCTGTCCCTGGGGGGTGGCAGTTACCTCGTCAGCAAAACAGAGCCCCTGGCCTTGACCAGCTCACCATTCCAAGGTTGGGAAGGATGCTCTGGGATTGGGACACCAGCCTGGTGGCTCCCTCTCTGCTGCCTGGCTCTTCACATCCTGCTCAGCCTGGAAATCAGGTGAACTTTTGGGGATTTGGGGTTGGTTTTTTCACTGCAAGTTGTTGGGAGTCACCAAACGCTGCAGACGAACAGCTCGGTGCCGTCACTGCTTCCAAGTAATTTTTCCCGTCTTTCCCAAGCTGTGGCCCCTGTGCTCCCCAGGGAGAGCTGCCTGGGAGTTAATCGCTGCTGAAAAATGCTTTAATTAACTCCATTAGCCAGACGGTCCATCTGGCCTCCTGCAGAGCCCGATGAGATCCCTGGAATGAGGTCGCAGCTCCGCCCTGGTGACGGGACACAGGGACTCATCCAGATCCCCACAGGATGTGCTGTGCTCTCCAGAGCATCCCTGCTGCTGGACCTGCAGTGGGAGATACTTGACCAGGGCATGGAGTGACAGGACAAGGGGGAATGGCTTTAAACTGGAAGAGATGAGGTTTAGATGGGATATTGGGAAGGAATTGTTCCCTGGGAGGGTGGGGAGGCCCTGGTACAGGGTGCCCAGAGAAGCTGTGGCTGCCCCTGGATCCCTGGAAGTGTCCAAGGGGAGGTTGGACGGGGCTTGGAGCACCTGGGCTAGTGGAAGGGGTCCCTGCCCATGGGAATGAGATGGGCTTTGAGGTGTTTCCAACCCAAGGAATTCCATGATTGTGCACCTTGCATGGGACATCCCCGAGGCTCCTCCAGGTGGGACTGGTCAGAGCAGCTGGTGCCTCTCCCGCCCCTGCTCTGCCCATTAACAGCAGCTCTTAGAACATCCACCACATCCGGGGTGCAGGACACGGCCAGGCATGGAAAGAGTGAGCAGGAAAAAGCCCTGCACGCTGTCTGAGCAGAGGAATGCAGGGCCCTGGAGCAGGGATTTGGGAAGGGTGAGTGTTTAACCCCCCCGTCTGCATTGTGGCCGTTCCATCCTGGCTTTAGCTCCGTGCGTTGGGCTCTGTTTTAAAGCCTGGCCTTGCAGACATCCCGAGGGAAGCTGGTTTTCCTGGCTGTGGTGGGAAACCTGAGCGCAGGCAGGTGGAGGTGCATCCCTCAGGCACAAGGGAGGAATGTGTGTCCTGGAGGATTTGGATACCAGTGGAAAATGGTGCAGGGAAACTGAGGCACGGAGCATCAGCGTTCGGAGGTTAAACCGTGGTCTCTGCAGGTGTGGTGCCTGTGTCTCCAAAAATGGGCTCTAAAATCACTCCAGAAGGGCTTTTGTTGGGGGTGGGGTGATAAATCAGTGTGTCCAGATTGCCCTGTGGTCAGGCAGGATAAATGCAATGGGAATATTTGCTGTTGGGCCCAATTTTAAAGGGATTGTGACCCTTAAAAGTGGTGGTGCTGCATCAGATGCTCCCCTGGCTTGGAGAGGTGTTTTGCTTTGGGAAAGGGCAGGTGACTCCTGGTTTACGGCTGCTTTGAGGCAACTGAGCTTGTGCAAGTGGGCTAGAAGGTAATTCCCAGTGGGAATGCTGGCAGGGGAGGGGATGCTGCTGGGCACCATTGGGATGCAGAGCATCTCTTCCTTTGGGATGAGCATCCCTTGCCCAGTGCTCCTGCCCGGAGAGCTCCCAGCTCCTCCTCAGCTTCAGAGCAGTGCGGACTCCGAGCGTCTCCCTGATTTCTTTCTCCTTCTGGGGATGGGAATCATTTGGAAGCAGAGATCTGAGCCTATCCATGGAAATCCCACACTCCACAGTGCTGCAGACACTTCTGCCTCCCTTTTTGCCTTTCATCAGAAAATCCTCATCCCCCTTCCCACACAAAAAAATGTGAGCAATGCCGGAGAAATTTGGGATGAGGCCCAGCAAACGATCGGATATCCGGCTGAGCACGGCTCTGACTTCTGGGCTGAGAGCTCCCAAATGAATAATGCAGCAGGAGGAATGGCAGATTTCGGAGGATTATATTTTTCTGGCGGTGCTCTGCTTTATCTCTCTTTAAATCTTCACTCTGCAAAGCTCGGGAATGGCCTTTTTCTTTTTTTTTTTTATCACCTCAGTATATTTGTTTTATGCTCAAGTAATAACACATTTCCCGTTGTCCTGTTAAAAGCAGAGCTGATGGTATTTAAAAATAATACTGGTGCCAGTTGTCTTGTGATGCACATCATGTGTTCTGGCTGTAAATGTTGTTTACTGGGATCATGCATGGCAAAAAAAAAAAAAGCTGAATTCACTGTAAAGTGGACTGTTGGTAGGCTAAAATGCCAGTGGATGTTGCCCTAAGGAATAATGGGTGGTGGTGGTGTCTGTCTCCCTTTTGGTTTTCTTCCCTCCTTTTGGACCCTGCTGGAAAAGTTCCCTTTTTTTTCCCTGTTGATTGAGTACTTTAAGTCGTTCTTCTAAATATAAATCTCTCCTGATGCGTCAGCTGTGCCTGGGATTTCATTTCTTTTATGTGGCACTTCAAGCAAGTTTTAATTAAAAAAAAAAAAAAAGAAGAAGAAAGGTCCATCTGCATTGCTTTGATATTTAGAGTTTTTTCCTCGTCAAGAGTGTGTCTAATTGCATCCTGACCCTGCAAAGTCCTGCAGGCTGCATGTGGCCATCAGCTGGTTGTGCTGGAGAGTGTCCTCAGCTCCTGGAAAGTTCTTGCTGTGTCCTGCTTGGAACCATGGAATGGTTTGGGTTGGAAGGGACCTTGAAGTTCATCTCATTCCAGGGCAGGGACACCTTCCACTATCCCAGGTTGCTCCAAGCTGTGTCCAGCCTGGCCTTGGACACTTCCAGGGGTCCAGGGGCAGCCACAACTTCTCTGTGCCTGGGCCTCCCCCCCCTCACAGGGAGGAATTCCGTCCCAATATCCCATCCCTGTCAGTTTAAAGCCATTCCCCCTTGGCCTGTCCCTCCAGGCCCTTGTCAAACATCTCCCATCCCCTGGAGGTCCAGGTCTTTACCTCGGTGCTGCTTTTCCTGGCAGAGCTGTCCCATCACTGGCACCAACATCTGCTGGGTGTGACCAACACTGAGATATGGAGGAGCTTGATCCTAACGGGGGGAAAAAAAATCTGGGATGTTGAGAACAGGAGGTGTTGTCTGGGCAGGTCCGTGAAGGTGCCATGGATTTGCCTTCTCTAGCCAACAGCCTGCTGCTTGCAGCCCCGTGTTTTGGATCTGGAAATTGAAACACATCACTGTGGTTGTCAAAGCAGCCTCCACGTGCAGCTGGTGGTGGGGTTTGAAGTTGTTTTCCCACAGAAATCCAGAAATGGAGCAGGTTCTGTGCTGCTGGCGGCCTGCTGACACGGGGAGTTTGTCCCTGAACATGTGGGGCTTTTTAAAGCTCAGTTTAGTCCTTACTTTCTGGAAAGAGGTGTTCTTGTAGAGACAGAGGACAGGCTTTGGGCTGTTCTGTACCCCCTGTGTGGCTCAGTGGCTTTGTCTGGTTTCCTCTAATTTGGGCACTTGTGTGTTGGCCCAAAACCGCCCCTTATCACAGCTGATAACGCTTCACCCCTAATTCGAGCTGCAAAAATCCAAAATTTGGCTCTGTGGTGTCTTACAGATGGGAATTGAGCAACCTGGTCTAGTGAAAGGTTTGCCCGTGGATGGGCAAAACCTTTTAGGGTCTCTTCCAACCTAAAACATTCTGGGGTTCTGTGAAATCTCAGCGGGAATGAGTGGAGCATGTAGCTCTGGGGCTGGAAGAGGGAGGCTCTGAGGTTCCTCTTGGGCGTGAGAAGCCAGGGCAAGTCTGTCTCCTTCCAGCCTTGTCTGGGGCTGACTTCATGGAGCCAGCAGAGAGGGAGTAAGTTGTCCTTTGGAAATGTTCCCTGTGTGGTGGCTCGGAGTTGTCCCTTTTTTAGGGGATGCTCCATGTCTGATGCACGCAAGGGAGGGTGTTTTGTGCTTACAAGTGCAGTGCAGAGAGTTGTAGAAATGACTCTGCTCAACCAATAAAGCTCTGCCTTGAGCAGGGAGCAACCTTCCGTGGCTTTAGGATGACTTTCAGGTGTCATTTTAATCTTCCCTGGTGACTAATGCTGCAAAAAATGTGTTTGAGATTCAACCCTGCTTCGTCCGACACGACAGAGCAAAGATTTCACCAAATTTGCATAAATTACTATTTCTGTGCCCAAACACCTTGCTAAATAAGGGGCATTTTCCCCGAAAATGGCTAAATTTTTTGCTGAAGGTTCTGTCCTGGCCCAGAGAAGCAGCTTTGTGGAGGCTGCAAAGAGAGGACTTTGGCTCTCGCCTCACACCGCGTTAATCCCGACACGGGCCTCGTGTGTTCTCAAACTGACGTAAAGCTGCTGTTCAAAGTGCATGGCTTTGTTTGCAGATAGAGCCTTCCCATAAACATTTGGGGCTTAAAGTGATGAAATTGGTTCCTTATCAGCCATCTGACCCATGGTGATGGGACTGAGCAGCTCTTAACCCGGCGAGGCCGAAACAACAAAACCCCGAAGCAGCTCCGAGACCGAAACAACGAAACCCTGAAGCTCCAACAGATGGGGGTGGGTGGTGCTGTTTTATTGGGTTTTTTCCCCTTCGTGGCACTCCTGATGCTGTGGAAAACGCTTGGAGCCACTGCTTGGACGCTGTCTGACCTCCCTCACCCCCAGGTTGAGTTAATTTGCAGGTTGCACGGAGTCTCTGTGCAGTCTGATGGGCTTTAATTTCGGGGTAATTAATTAAACAAGCAGGCGTGGTGTTTGCTCCTTTGTTGCATAAACAGCACCCGGTTTTGGTGTATCTCAGGCACCCTCCTGGCTGGCAGGGGTAGGTGTCTGCACCTGGAAAGCTCATTCCCACCCCTGGAAAAGCTCTAAGCTAAATTAAGGCGAGGACTTGTGCTGCTGAAAACCACCTGAAATGAGCCACGTGGTCTTTTGTGTCCGTGTAATGAGTGTGGTGTTCAAAGCATGCTCTGGATTGAAGTGGGAAGTTTCTGGGATGGGTCTGCAGCTGGCTGGATTTGCAGGTGAGATCAAACCCAAAGTCCTAATCCAGGCTCTGTTTGAGGTGGTTTAGATCAGATATTAAAGAAGAAATTCTTCCCTGTGAGGGTGGGGAGGCCCTGGCACAGGGTGCCCAGAGAAGCTGTGGCTGCCCCTGGATCCCTGGAAGTGTCCAAGGCCAGGTTGGACAAGGCTTGGAGCAACCCGGGACAGTGGAAGGTGTCCCTGCCAGGGCAGGGGTGAAACGGGATGGGCTTTAAGGTCCCTTCCAACCCAAACCCTTCCATGATTCTCTGATCTGTCCTCACATCCCCTTCCTGCTTGCAGCATCATCTGGGACTTTGCTCTCCAGGTATCTGCTCCCAACAAACTTGCCCTCTTCTACCATGGAAATCCCCGGTTTGTGGGATTGGGTCAAACATGGAGCATCCCATGGTGTGACCAACCCCCATCTTGTCTTCCTGTGAGAAGACCGTCAACTCCAGCGAAGGGTTAAGCTGCTTAAACCCAGGTGTCCTGGGCAATCTGGTTTGGGAATGTTTACCAGAGAGGAGCTTAAAAAACCCCTGCTGTTTTGAGGGAATTCTTTGCAATGTGCTGATTCTTATTTGTTTCTTCTCAAAGAGAGAGGAAAGGAGGTTTTTGGCTCCCGTCAGCATTTTCAGCATAGCTGAAGGTGTCCTGTAATTCAGCAGCAGATCAGTGCTGGACTAATCAGGAAGGTGTGCAAGAACATTAAACCAAGGGGGCGGTTTTGTTCCAGCTTGAATGAATTCTCAGAATCCAGAGGGATTTTGTTCATCATTGCTTGGTGTCCATGGGCTTGCTCAGGAAGTGAGTTGGGGACGAAACCCCTTGTTTTTCCCAAAAATGGGCCTCCTGACTGAGGATACCTGGAGATAGATCAATCTTGGTGGAGTACTTGGGTTGGGAGAGCTTCATGGAGTTGTCTGTGTGATGATCTGCTTGGAGCTGCCTCATCTCTGGTGGTCTGCAGCTCATCTCTGGAGCTTTGTGTTGTCCTCTCTGCACCAGCTGTGGTGGCAGCCTGTCCAGCCAGCAGCAGGAGTGACTTTCTTGTGCTTGCCCTTCTCTGGTCACGCTGGTGGGACTGGTTTTCCAGCCAGGAGCAAGGAGAACACGTGGCATTGCAGCAGCTCCTCTCCGTCAGACAAGGGCAGAATCACTGAAGGGTGATGGGGACAGGGCTCTGAAGTGTTGATGCAGTTAAAGCCCTGTCATCATCTCCTCTTGGGGGAAGCTCAGCAGTTCAGGGACTTCGGGTTTTGACAGCTCTTGAAGGCCAAATTAGCATCCAAATTATCCGAGGAAGGAGAAGCTGCTGGGACTGCGGCTGGAGGGTGGGAAGATAGCGAGTTGCTCCAGGATTTTCTCAATTAGTGCCTTTTGCCTTCAAGCTTCCATGGATCTGATTGATTTGAGATGGGGAGGAGGGGTTGAGTGGCACCCCTTGGGTGATTATGAGATGGTTCTTGCAGCACCCACGGAGGTGGGAAGCCATTTCCCCTCCTTTTGACTTCCATGGTTTCCCTTGCTCTGCTCTTTGTGGGTGTTGGCTCGAGATCTCCTGGGTGACCTTGGGGTCTGTGTGCAGTTTCCTGGTGATCCTGGCAGAATCAAGACCACTTTTTCTTTTAAAAGTGTCTTATTGTGACTCTGGAAATTTGGGTTTCATTTCTCCTCCATCTCCAACTGCCTGCATGAGCTTGGGCTGTAGCCTGATCCGGCTCAAATCCGAGTTTCCCTGCTTTGAGAGACGTTTGGTCCATGCTTTTGGCCCTAAGCATCCTTTAGGAACAGTTGCTTTGGCTGTTGGCCAAGCTCTTGGGCTTGTGGAGGACTTTGGAGGGGCTGTGAGGGCTTGGAGGAAGATGGTTCTCTCCTGGACTGCTGTTCCATCCAAGGGTTTTAAAGCTTGAGTTCATGGCTTTTATGTTTATCTCCTCTGGGACAGCAGCAGTAGATGGGACTTCAGGTTTTCATGGTTTTGTTGGTCCCCGTGGGACTTGGCTGGATCAAACTCCTTGCCTTGCCAGAGGAGCATCCATCCACAGCTCCCTGTTAAAAAGCCAGGACACCTTTGGGAGTGCCCTGCCTGGATTAGGTAGTGTTTTTTCTCTTGGAAGAACACTGAGCAGACAGCAGGGGCAGGGTGGACCAGGACTGAGCTCTGTCTCTTCTGATCCAAGGGCTAGTGGACATCAGATGATTTTCCTGAGGGAGACGAGTTTTCCATTGCCTTCCAGCCCATCCTTGGAGTTCCTTGCTGTAGGACTTTGTGGAGACAAAAATGTCTGCGCGTTGAGGGAACCAAGCCCTCCCCTGGGCAAGAGTTCCAGAATGGTCCCTGTTGAGGTATCCTTTGATCTCACTGCCTCACCAAGAGACGTCTGGGCAGACACCACCTCTGGGTTTTTGATTGGCTTTGTGGAATGGAGGAATCTGTTCTTGGGGAGTGCCTCGCTCTCCGTGCCAACGTTCCAGCAGCATCCGCTGCACCAAGGCCCATCCCACTGGAGACATCCCTCTGCCTTGCTTTCTTTGGGGATGCCAGGGCGGGTGGCTGGTTTTGCATCCTATGGTAGTCCTGAAACCATGGAAGCAAGTCCAGCTTTATTTACTTCCCTGTGTTATCAGGGCGGCGGTGCGTGTCATGGTTTTGTTGCCAGGAAGCGTTGCTGTGGAGCAGGAGGACCTGCTGCTGTTGTCCTGGGGCTGTTGTCCCAGGAAAACCTTTTCTGTGGCCCTCTAAACCTCAAAAGGGTTCCTGCCCCGTGCAGCACCTCCAGCACCTTCCTGCACATCCAGGTTTTTTAAACCTCTGCCACACCAGCACCATTTTCAGGGATCTGGGGTGGGCTTTGAGGTTGCTGTGGGTGCTCGAGGGTGGTGCCTGCGTCTCCAGGACGCTCCCCTGCCATGGCATCAGTGCTAGGCAGCAACAGGAGGTCCTGCAGGGAAAACTCCCTTTCCCACCCTAAAGACTGATCTATATTTGAGTCTCTGAGTAGCTGGTGATGGATATCCAGCGGGACTCGTGCTCCAGAGTTGCTGCTATAAAAGGAATCTTTCCCGTCCTTCGTGCTCTGCCTGTGAAGGAGGACATTCCCAGCAGGGAGGCCGTGATGGACACCAGGCACTGGCAGCACACACTCAGCCACAATTGCCTTCATTCTCCTCCCTTCTCCATCAAACTGGCCATACTTGGCTTGCCCTTGCCTGGCAGCAGGAGCTGAGCCAAGCTGGAGCTCGAGGGCAGGATTTTTCCGTGGGGCTTGGCAGGGAGCGGAGGGCACGGCGCGGGGCCGGGCTCTGCTGCCGCCGTGCTGGGTGCAGTCATTCCCACATCACATGGTGGGAATGGGCTCCAAAGCAAACCCCTGGGATGTGAGGACACTTCAGGAGGGATGGGAGGTCCCAATACTTCCACAAGTCCCTTCTTGTTCGCTGGAAAAGGGACTGAAGCGCCGCGTGTTGTGTTCCTGGCAGCTCCCGGGCAGCTCGTGCTGGGACGGACGTGTGAGTTCACACCAGGCTGTTCCCTCTGGTACAAAGAGCTGGTGTTTGGTGTTGTCTTAAGGGGTGGTTTATCTTTGCTTGGCTTGGGTGGGTTTTCTTTTCTTCTGGAAGATGAAAGCGTTGGCTTGGCAAACACGAGCAGTGAAGGAGGAGATAAGAGAGAGGCAACGGGGTCAGGAATCACCGGGATACGCGGCACGACTGGCATCAAACTTGGAGAATGCTTGGGCCGGGCTTCTGAGGGGAAAAAAGCAACAGCAGCCAGCTCTTCCCCACCCATCCCCACCAGCAAGGCTCATGGAAGAGACCTGGATCACCAGCAGATGAGCTACAAGGTCATCAGTCTGTTCCTTGCCACCAGCAGCTTCCAAAGCCATCCCAGCCTTGTAGGAGGCTGGAGAGGACCTGGGTGGGGCTGTGCTGATGTTGCCAGTTTTGAGGATATGTTTTTTCACATGCCTGAAGATCTGTCAGTGCAAGCATGGAAAAAGGAGGGAATTCTCGAGGTGGTGGGATCATCTTCCACTAGGGGGAAGCGTGTTGAGCAAGGGCCAACATTGTGTTGTGTCACAGCCATGAGTGAGATCCTGAAGGTGAAGAATTCACGGGGCAAAAACAAGTTCCTGAATCAGATTGTTTGCTAAAATTTGGCAGTTTCAGCCACTTTGGGCCTTTTTTCAGCTTCTTTTGAAGGCCACTGCACACTTCAGTGTGTTGGTGTCATCTGGCACTCCCTGAGCAGCTCCCTCAGGGCTGGGGTGTCTCCAGGGTTTGGAGGGGCCTTTTCTGCATCTGCTTCCATGGATTTGAGTTACTTGAGGTTTTGTGACTGATAAAAGCAACATTTTCAGTAAATTCATTGTTTGGGACAAAGGTTGTGGGGAGCTCCGTGGCTCTGGGACATGAGTTCCTACCTAGAAAAAGTTTAAATTTGCTCATATCCAAGCAAAGCCGACTGTTTTTAAAAGAAACCTCCAAAAACACTTCTACGTTGGTAGGAGAGCCAGAGGAACTTGACTTTGGAGAAGGAAAAAGCAAATTAAAAGCCATAAGCAACAAGTGCCTGGAGTTGATCTTGGCTCTGGCGTGGGAAGAGGATGATGAGTGATTAATTGGAAGCTTCTTCTTCCCAGTTTTCAAATTGTGGCCAAGGATAAGGTGGGAGATTTCCCCCGAGCTTGCACCACAGCCTTGAGAGGCTTTTTATGGATTTTCCAGGGAAAACAAGGGTAAAGGGTGGTAGTCATGGCAGAGTTGCCCAGTCTTGTGTCATGGTGGCTCCTGTTCCTTGTGCTTCCCTGGACACGGACGTGCTGTGATGAGATGGACCCTGCAGCTCCAGGGAGGGCTGGGAATGTGGGATGGGCAGGGATTGCTCCCTTTGCTGGTGGCAGGTCCTTGGCTGCACCTGGAAGGACCTGGCTCCATCTCCAGCCCTGACAGTGCTTGGTACCCCCCAGCCCTCCTGGGTCTTATCAGCCCAAATTCTTGGCAGTCTGGGGTTTTCCACCACTGAGGCTCCTCCAGGGGTCCTCCCTCACCTACGCTGGGCTTGTTGGAGAGGACCTTCCCTTGGCCAGCAGCAGGTCCAGCTTCCCACCCTTGGGCTGTGCACTTTTGGGTGTTCCCATGGTTTTTATTGCGTTTCTTTGCTCCAGGACGTGGGTTTGGTATTTTTCCCGGGATTGCTTTTCCCTGCCAGCCCTGTCCAGCATGGCTGGATGCCCGTGGTATGTCTTTGATCGATAGCTCAGTGTCCGGACAGAGGTGTGTCCATCCCGTAATCCCATCAGGATGAGCTTGGAATGACGGGTGGAGCTGGGGAGGACGAGGCTCTGCCTGTGCCAGGAGGTTTTAGGGGGCTCCCCTGGGCCTGCAGGGATTCTGGGATAAGGATTTATGGGATAATTTGTAGCAGACAGTTAGCAGAAGTTATTTTTAACCTTTTCCATGCTGGGAAATGCTGCTTCTGGGATGCTGAATGCTGTGTGTCTTCAAATGCTGCAGGAAAAATGACCTTTGGGTTTCGTTTTTAGCAAGTTTTAATAAGTGGGTTTTTAATAGATGTGACACTGCCACCAGCCTTAGACCTGCTGGTGGAACCTGAGGGAGCAGCTGGAGCTGGGCCAAGGCGGGGTTAGGTTGGAGATCAGGGAAAGGTTCTTCCTCCAGAGGGTGGTGGGCACTGCCCAGGCTCCCCAGGGAATGGGCACAGCCCCGAGGCTGCCAGAGCTCCAGGAGCGTTTGGACACCGCTCCCAGGGATGCACAGGGTGGGATTGGTGGGGCGTCTGTGCAGGGCCAGGAGCTGAACTCAATCCATTCCATGATTCTCTAAGAGGAGATCCAGGAGCACTGATTCAAGACCCTGGAGATGCTCCCTGCTATCTCCTCTCTACCCTCTCTACGCTGTGCTCAGTCTGCACATCCCATCCCAAACCCCTTATCCTTACCTCTAGCTCACGCAGAATTAAACCCTGGGGCAGCACCGTCCATCCCAGGAAGCTGTGAGGATGCACCCATGGAAATGTGCTCACTAGAGCTTCCCTAAAGCTTTCTCCAGCTCCCAGCAAAGCCTGGTTAGGGTTTTGGAAAGATTAATGTAACCACTGTGGGGCCCTGGTCCAGGCAGCCGCTCTCTGTTGGATTTGTTGGGATGGGGAGAGCAGGCAGCAGGTCCCCCTGGCTTGTAGGGTTGGATCTGACCTTGCAGCATTCCCTTCTCCTAACGGGAGGGGAAAAACCAGCGTGAAAAGCAGGTGTGGGTGCCTTGGAGAGGCTGCAGGACAAGCTCTGGTCGCCCACTGGTTTCCTTCCCCCCCCCCGCCGTTCCTTTCGGATGCTGTTTGTGGCTCTGGGTAAACACGTGGGGCTGGGTTTTTCCTTGGGCTATATTTAACGCCAGGCTAAATTTAAAGTGCTTTCAGACGAGTTTGCAGACCATTGTCTGTGATTTCTAAACAAATCTTGCCCCTTCCACCCTTTGTTTCCCCCCCACGCTGCTCCCATTATCCCTTTTATCCTCACGAAGCCTGAATTTAAGGATTTGCTGGTTATCTCTGCATTCAGGAACATTTTGGGTCCATCTCCAGCTCCAAAACGGGGCTCCCATCCCAGATCCAGCCATGGGGGCCTGGACCCCCATCCTTCAGTGTGTGTGTGCATCCCTAGATCCAGGAGGGACAGACAGATCCAGGGTGCTCCTGTCAGGAGAGGAAATCCCTTTCCATTATCCCTCATATGTGTATAGGTTTTTGCTGCCTTTTGAGGCCTCAGGGCTGGATGCAGAGGGGATTTTTTCCAGCTGTTTCTCCACACAGCCACATCTGTCAGAGACCTTTGGCATGAAGCTTTCTATCTCCTTATGTAAATAAAGGAAAGGGGAGCATCCCTGCAAATTCCAGGCTTATGGATATGTCAGTGAGAGCTGTCAGGGCTGTAGCTGCCATAATTAATATAAAATTGATTTGGACCAGCAGGCAGGTGTTTCAAAACATATTTGTGGCTTACACTTGCTTTTTTCCTACTTTGTGCAGTGCTGCCCGAGCGGGGGGGAGCTTTGGGCTGCCACAGTGGTTTGATTTTATTTTTTTTTTTCAACAGGATCGTCGGCAAGAATCGCCAAAATTGGTGAAAACTTTGCCGCTTGAGCTCTTTCTGTGCTGGTGATGCTGTTGTGGAGGGGTTTTTTTGCCTCTGTGAAGGCAGGGAGGAATTTTCCTCCCAGCCAGGGAGGAAAAAAGCCCTATAAGAGCCCATGTAGTGTCTGTGGGGTCTCTAGAGGGAGGCACTGTGTGTTTGGGGTGTTTCCATGCCGCCTGGAAAACCTGCAATCCCAAATGGCATTGGTGGGAAACACCACAGTGGTGCTCGGAGCTAGATGGTGAACGGTGCCAGCCAAGAGGAGCAGCCATCCTTCCTCCCTTCCTTGCTTCCTGCTGGAGCTTCCCACTGATTTTTCCTGTCTTGCCCCTGGCAGCAGCTCCGGGTCCCCTCTCTTATCTGTCCCAGCCCTGATCAGCTCAGCCTTGACTCAAAGTTTCCCTGTGTTTATTCCCTGCCAAACCCTCTCCCCTTGGATTGCTCCTGGCAGGACCCGACACGAGGCTCTCCTGGAAGGGGAAATGTTTGCACACAAGTTCTCCCTTTCCTTTTCTGGCTGCAGCCTGGTGCATCCCTTCCAGCCAGCCACATTCCCAGCATACCAGCCCTGGGGATGGCTTGGGAAGCATTTCAAGCAGGCTGGAGTGTCTCCTGCTCAGGCTATCCCCTGCAAATTTCCTCTTGCTGCATTCCAGAAAAGGGCACCAAATCCTTCAGGACTTGCTGTTCCCCCTCACAGTGCCAGAGGAGGCATCAGCTCTGTATTCCCACCTCAGGAATTTGGGTCTGGCTGTTATTTTCTGCTTGATTTCGTTTTCAGGCTGAGGGAGGAAAAGAAAAAAAAATTGCATGGGAGGGGGAGAAAGGAAGAACAGCATTAGGAGTGGATGAAAATCCCTTTGTTAAACAAGGGATTTGGACATAACTTTTAATTGAAACTTTGATGTTTGTGACCTGTTGGTGTTTTGCAGCCAGGCTGGAGTTTTGTGGCAGGTTTGAGGGAGCAGGAGGAAGGGGATGGATCCAGAATTTCCAGGATGATCCCGGGTACGCCGGACAGCGTTCCTGTTCCCCGCTGCAAACATGGAGTGGCAACTCAGGGCTCAGGCTGTGCTCCAGCCATGCCTCCAGCCTTCCCCGCTTGTCCTGGCCCGTCTGGCCACTGTCCCAGGTGCAGAGGACACGGGTGACGTCAGGGCAGCTCTTGCCCACGCTTGCATCAGCCACGACGTTGGTGGTCGGAGTGTTCTGTGGGAACGGGCTCGTTTCCCTCTCAGCTCCGGCGCGCTGGTGCAGCTGCTCTTCCACAGGGGTTCTGGAAGTGTTTTTGCAAGTGATGCTGGAAAAGAAGGAGGAAAAACCCCTTTATTTTTATTGTATTCAGTGCAGGAAGGGATGTTGCTCTGCATGGTTGGCTGGGTGAGGGGAGAGTGCAGGGAGCAAGCAGGAAGAGCCAGTCCCCATCCCAGGAGATCCCAGTGCTGTGGTGGGAGAGAGGGATGACCCATTTGAACGTGGAAAAAGCCCATTCCCGTGGGTCTTCCGTGCTCCCACAGCAGCCCAGTGCTCGGTGGTTTCATAATTGTGTTACAGCAATGAGCAAATGCTTGGGAAACGGGGACAAGGAGCAATCTGTGATCCTGGGAGCAGTGTATTCCCAAAGAACTCTGTGAGGCCAGAGAGCTGCTTCGTGTGGGGTTGTGTCCAGCATCGTGCAAGACCAGGCTGTCCTTGCTCTCCAAGGATTTGTGGTTCCAGGGAGAGTCCAGGTTATATTCCGTGATGGTTCAAGGAGAGCAGGAGGACGCTCTCCTGTATCGGCACCACGGGATCAGCGTGTGGGTGGCGTGGGGGGACCCGGAGCCTTTCTAACACCCTGGCCTTTGTCTCTGTCCCCCAGGCTGGTTCCCCGAGGTGACGCTGGGGTCCCCATGGCCATGTAGTGCCCGCTGGGAGCGGAGATGGCAGCGCAGAGGATCCGGGCGGCCAACTCGGGAGGGCTCCCGCGGTGCAAGTCCGAGGGGACGCTCATCGACCTGGGCGAGGGCTTTGCTGAAACCACGCTCTGCGACGTCAAAGGTGCGTGGGGATCGTCCCCCATCTCATTTCAGGCCCATCCTGCCCCCCTAGGAGGGCTCGGTGACACCAACAAGGCGGTGACAAAGGTGTTCCCTCTCCGCAGCGCTGGGAGCCTGCAGGTTGCTCCAATAATCCTTTTTTTTCCCCACCTTTTATTGCTTTTTTTCTCCTACTGTGTTTTCCTTACCCAGCGTAAAAGCTGTGGTCAGGTGGAAGGGGAATTGCTGCTCCCCTGGCAGGAGAGCATCCCAAGGAGAAACTCCAGGTGGAAGCTGGAGTGCGCCGAGGGCCTTGAAAATAAACACAAACGCGATTGTTTTTGCAGGTGAACATCAAACACTTCCTGCAAATTGGATGGGTTTTAATGCAAAAATAGGAATGACTCCTCTTCTCCAAGGGGTTTCAGCACATCCCTGTTAACTCTCTGCATGCCCAGCTGGAGGGGTGTGGGAACAGCCACTTGCCTGTCTGATCTGACACCAAAAATGCTCCATCCTGCAGGATGACTGAGTTAACAGCCGCTTCCAGCCTACCAGGCTGCCAAAATAATTCCAGTTTTGGAGTTTCTGTGTAGTTTTCCACTGGATAAATGTCCTCACGCCTTTGCCTGCTGGCCGCTGAGTCGTTCAGGATGTGTACAAAACTCTTCTCCTCTGAATATTTGATCCCCAGGCTGTATTTAAAGGCTTCTCTTTGCTCAGCTGTATCTTCCCTCGCCTTGTTATTTCTGTGGTGAGAAGCAGTGGCTGCAGGGATGTGCAGTCTGAGTTCCCATCCCTTTGTCTCTGGGATTTTAAGGGCTTCCTGTTTTTTCTAAACTCCCTTTTCCTCCCAGAGAGCTCTCGAGCCCATTGGAGCAGGTGCTGTCCCAGTTCCCTTGCAGCTCCCTGTTGGTGAAAATCCAGCTTTCCTTGTTTTCTTCAGTCTGCCTAGGGAGACAACAATTTAACCACTGATGGAACGTCATCTGCAGCTTGTTTTTGGTGCTTTTTACAGAAATACGTTCTGAAAATGGGAGCAAAGCCAATAAATAGGGTGACAATGTAGGCTCAACCCAGCCTGGATGTAAATTGGGATCCCCTGGCAAAAGAACTTTCTGCTGGCACTGCTGCAAGGGAGGTTGGAGATGCTGCCAGGACCACAACAGCACTGTGGGAGGGAGATGCTGAGATTCTGTGAGGGTTCAAACTGGGTGACTTTTAGAAACACAGAGTGGTTTGATTTGGGAGGGACCTGAAAACAGGGACACCTTCCTCTAGCCCAGGTTGCTCCAAGCCCCATCCAACCTGGCCTGGAACACTTCCAGGGATCCAGGGGCAGCCCCAGCTTCTCTGGCCATGTTTGACATGTGCAGGAAAGGGGTTACCGTAGAGCAAGAGGGCTTTTAGCCTGTAGGGAGAGTTATCTTCAGTTTAGGTGAACCCTTTAGGGAAGAAGGATGTGAATGTAGCAGAAATAGCAGAGTTTTCTTGAAAACCTTCGGGCTTGAGAGGTTGCCCAGGGAATTAGTGGAAGCATTCAGAAAACACACAGAGGTGGCACCTGGGGACATGGCTCAGTGGTGGACGTGGCAGTGCTGGGTTAATGGTTGGACTTGATGATCTTGCAGGGCTTTTCCAGCTTTAATGATTCAGTGATTCCAAAACTACCTTCATCACTTAAAACAGTGTGGAGGGGTGACCTGGAATAAAGGATTCCAAGTCGGTGGTGACTCTGCTGTGCATCTCTCACAGGGCTGTTCTCTCCTTGCCTCTGCAGTGCCTTCTCCCAGTGCCTTGCTGGTGGACAATCCCACGTCCTTCGGGAACGCGAAGGAAGTCGTAGCAATCAAGGATTACTGTCCCACGAATTTCACCACCTTGAAGTTCTCCAAGGGGGACCACCTGTACGTGCTGGACACGTCGGGAGGGGAATGGTGGTACGCCCACAACACCACGGAGATGGGCTACATCCCATCCTCCTACGTGAAGCCCGTGAACTACCGCAACTCCTCCCTCACGGACAGTGGGATGATCGACAATCTGCTGGAGAGCCCCGATGAGGGTGTCAAGGAGTTGGACCTGCTCGGGGAATGGACTGATGTGAAGAGGAACTCTGCCAAATCCTACCAGAACAACCCCTTCCTGAACGGAGTGCAGACCAACCCGTTCCTGAATGGGAATTTGCAGGCAGCGCCTGGCTCGGATAAAGAGTCCGACTCCAGCGTCGCTGTGGATTTGTTGCTCTTCGACACGGGGGCTCCCACGTCAGCTCTTCCCAGCTCAGCTGCCAACAGCAGCCTGGGGAACCTTTTTGATGAGTTTCCCTCCACAAACAGGCTGGATGTGGAGCCACCTGTGAGAAGGGACAACCCCTTCTTCCGAAGTAAACGCTCCTACAGCTTGTCGGAGCTGTCCGTCCTCCAGGCCAAGTCGGACGTGCCAGCGTCGTCGGGTTTCTTCAGCGGTTTGAAGTCTCCCACCCCTGAGCAGTTCCAGAGCCGGGAGGATTTTAGGACAGCGTGGCTAAACCACAGGAAGCTGGCTCGGTCTTGCCATGACTTGGATTTGCTTGGCCAAAATCCTGGCTGGGGTCAGACGCAGCCGGTGGAGACCAACATTGTGTGCAAGCTGGACAGCTCCGGTGGGGCCGTCCAGCTGCCGGACACCAACATCAGCATCCACGTGCCCGAGGGCCACGTGTGCCCCGGGGAGACGCAGCAGATCTCCATGAAGGCCATGCTGGACCCGCCACTGGAGCTGAACAGCGACAAGTGCAGCACCATCAGCCCCGTCCTGCAGATCAAACTCAGCAACATGGAGGTGAAGACCTTCATCATCCTGGAGATGAAGGTGTCGGCGAAGGTCAAGAATGACATCATGAGCAAGAGCCTGGTGGGGCTGCAGTGCCTGCGCAGTGACATGAAGGAGGGGCCCTACACGCCGATGCAGCTGAGCTATTCCTATGGGGACACCATCCAGGTGCAGCTGGAGAACCTGGAGCCCTGCATGTACATCGCGGCTGTGGCGCAGGGCCAGAACATCCTCTACCCTTACACCGTGTGGGATTACATCAGCAAGAAGATCACGGTGGGTGTCTATGGCCCCAAGCACATCCACCCTTCCTTCAAGACCGTGGTGGCCATGTTCGGCCATGAGTGTGCGCCCAAGACCCTGCTGGTCAATGAGGTCACCAGGCAGTCCCACAGCCCGGCTCCTGTTGCCCTCCAGCTCTGGGGCAAGCACCAGTTTGCCCTGTCCCGGCCCCAGGACCTCAAGCTCTGCATGTTCTCCAACATGACCAACTACGAGGTGAAGGCCAGCGAGCAAGCCAAGATCATCCGGGGCTTCCAGATGAAGCTGGGCAAGGTCAGCCGCCTCATCTTCCCGATCACGTCCCACGACCCCAACGAGCTCTCGGACTTCACGCTGAGGATACAAGTCAAGGATGACCAGGACACCATTCTGACCCAGTTCTGCGTCCAGACGCCGCAGCCACCTCCGAAAAGCGCCATCAAACCGACGGGGCAGAGGCGGTTCCTTAAGAAGAACGAGGTGGGGAAGATCATCCTCTCCCCTCTGGCTGCCACCGCAAAGTATCCGGTTTTTCAGGACCGGCCGGTGCTGAGCCTGAAGTATGGGAAGCTGCTGAAGACGGTGGTGAGGCAGAGCAAGAACCACTACTTGCTGGAGTACAAGAAGGGAGACGTCATAGCCCTCCTCAGTGAGGAGAAGATCAGGTTGAAAGGCCAGCTGTGGACCAAGGAGTGGTATATTGGCTACTACCAGGGGAAAATCGGCCTCGTGCACACCAAAAATGTCCTGGTGGTCGGGAAGGTCAAACCCAGCTACTTCTCCGGGCCGGATCTCACCACCAGCCTGCTTCTGGAGCAGATCCTGAGGCCCTGCAAGTTCCTGACCTACATCTACGCCTCGGTGAGGACTCTGCTGATGGAGAACCTCAGCAGCTGGCGCTCCTTTGCTGATGCCCTGGGCTACCTGAACTTGCCGCTCACGTTTTTCTGCCGGGCGGAGCTGGACAGCGAGCCCGAGCGAGTGGCCTCCATCCTGGAGAAGCTGAAGGAAGACTGCAACAGCATGGAGAACAAGGAGAGGAAATCCTTCCAGAAGGAGCTGATGACAGTGAGTCTGAGGCGTGGTGAGGGGGGGGCTTCGTTCCTGGCTCTGCAGGGGGATCGGGGTGAACGGGAGACGGAAGTTTGTTAATTCAGTCTGTAGAGAGTGAAGTCCATCTTTAAGGTCTTTTGAAAACTGCTGGGCACTGCCAGGTGGGAGTCAAGCCCTGGGGTTGGTGGGCTCTTGGTTTAGTGGGATCATGGCAATAACGAGGGACGCGCGGAGGTACTTGGAATTCTAGAATCACACAATGGCTTGGGTTGGAAGAAACCTCAAAGCTCATCCAGTCCCACCCCCTGCCATGGGCAGGGACACCTTCCACTATCCCAGGTTGCTCCAAGCCCTGTCCAGCCTGGCCTGGAACACTTCCAGGAATGGGGATTTTTTTTTTTTCTGAGTGGCAGCTAAACCAAGGAAGCCTCTGAGCGGGGACGTTTTATACATTGCAAATGGAAATGTGCGGCTTGCTCCTTGTCCTGAAAGGAATTTGGGAGAATGCTGCCTGCTGGTATTTCTAGGATGCCATTAGCAAGTCAATCCCATATGAAATATCATCTCCGTGATCATTTCTAGCATTTCACAGGAAGTGAGCCAAAGAAAATACAGGGCAAAACGTCTGGAAGAGATTTGCAGCTCTCTCCTGTTCCCTGCCCTCCCGCAGGAGCAGGATAACTGAGTTACGGGGAACAGCGTGGTTTAAAATGTCAATTGGATTAAGGAATAGCTTGGCAAAATGAAATAATGGCAGAGGGGGCTGGAGTGAATGAAGGAGTTCAGTTCCCACACTCCTTTTAGGGAGAAGGGGGAAATGTAAGGACTGAGTAGAAGGTGTTACGGAGAGTATGGAATCCATTGTTGTTTATGGAAGTGCTGTCCAGAGAGTTCCCTGTGCCCGGGGCCTGTGGGGCAATGTTTTAGCTTTGACTTTCAGCTTCCAGGTCGTGCCACCAACGCTGCTCCTGTTGCACGGTTCTCCTGGCCATCAGTGACCCTTTCCTCATCCAGAACTGGACCCCCC